>CM053244.1:5944571-6048703 GCA_028583405.1 Pogonophryne albipinna | reverse complement strand
CTAGGCTTGCTGCAAGACTCCTGCCCACCCTGGGTTCATACTGAGACTTCCTTCTCCTCTGGTTCCTTACACTCTGTGATTTGCTCTCAGCTTCCCACGGTAACCAGCAAAATCTCAGACAACCCAGTGGTCACTAGTACTTTTAAGATCTGGCTCCAATACAGAAAACAACTTGACCTACACAGGGCTTCAACTCACACACTGATTTTAAATAATCACTTGTTCTCTCCACCCTGCTCTGACCCTCCTTCCGCATTTGGGCAACCAACAGTCTTATTATACTGTCAATCTATCAACCCTGTATAGGTTTATGTGCCGGCAAAACCTGACAATCTCACAAAACCCTTGGTACAGTCACTGAACCTACAATATGGGGACATTGATTAAGAATAATTATAAATCATCTAAATATTCTCTTTGGTCCAAATTATACAGTTTTTTGTTTCTGTTTTTGTAATACTTCCTAGCAGCATTATATTATTACGTATCAGATTAATCAACAGTATTGTACAGGTTAGAGGCTACATCCAATAACATAATACAGAAAGTGAAACATATATTACAAACGATTATCAACCTGCTGTGTTTCATAATTTGCTGTATAGTAATCCAAGATGCTGCTCGAAAAATGAAGGCAAAGGCAGAAGACTGAATTAGTTGTAACAAGTGTATATTTAAGGAAAGAGAAAGTTATGGACAGAGTGACTATTTATGGTTACCCAGGCTTTCCAGCTGAGCCTCGTCCTCCTCCCGCTCCTTCTCTCAGTACGACAGGGAGACAGCAGTCCCAGCTGGAGACACATGCCGTCCATCACACCCATACAAATCAAGGGCTTTGTCCTCTCTGTCTAAAGTGAAAAACAGGCAAAGCAGAGAAATCTCCCTCCACTGCTTTCCTGTCCGTCTATCTCCTCTATAATTTTCTTCTCCTTTTTTTGCTTTTGTTGTCTGAGCCTCAAGCAGTTTGGTCTTCTGCATTCCCCCCGCTATACGTCCAAAAACCTCAATGACTTACCTGGGGTGGACTCAATTCTCCTATCTCTATCTCCCACCTTCCCTGCCTGTGGCGGTTATTTTTATTCATTTGTCCTAGTACCAAGTTCTTGATCCATCATCATTTCCAGGGGGCTACAGCAGCAGAATGGGAAGGCAAACACTGAAACCCAATCACCTAGGTTCACAACCACTTGATAACAGGGTCTGACTGATTTAGGCTTTAGAAACGGGGGTTGACTAGAAAAGTCAGCCCAGAGAGTCACATATATAGAGGCCATAGGTGTGAATATTAGAGGTTGTGAAAGAGATGCCTAAAGGAATAAGAGGAATACTACTGTAGAGTGGCAAATAACCATGCACAAATCACCAGGTCAGAACGATTAAACAGATTGACTGATTGCTTTTCTTATTTAGAGCAGATATGGTTTGCTTGGTGATGATGTTTTATCATATATGCCTGTCAATGGACAGAGCATAATATGAAATGCTGGGTTTGTTTTTCAATTTAAATACCCAAGGAAATTAACATATGGAGGAACATACAGTTATTCAAAGCCATACAGACAGATGGACAATGCATACCTTATTTTTTGCGCACCCACGACAAGTGCATGCACTCTTCAAAACAGATGTACTGTATAAACAAACTCCTTCTTTTGTAGCTGTACATTTAGTTGTATGATACAACTTGATCTAAGAACTCCCTCAGTTTTTAATATCATAAAAAATCAGATTTCCTAATTAAGTCTAGTATATTTTATATTTTTACAACACATCACGTAGTACTGCAAGGTGAAGTTTAAAAATGGTCTCAATATAATGAAATGGCATGTACATTCAGGACTAATATAATAGATGCACCCAACTTCAACCTACTTTGCATCTCTGCAGCATTTCTTGAACTCTGGCTTTAACAAATACAGCTGAAGTTCCATGTCAAGCAGCATCTACAAAATGTGGCAACTTGAAATCCATGCTGAAACAGCCTGTAGTTCTTCCTTGCATCCAAAAACGTCACTGTCGCATCAAAGGGCAAGATGTCTACTGGATGGAGGGATAACAACAACTAGCTCTGCGGATTATTTGCTTGACTACATTAAAGGTCACCTATCATGCTATTTTTAGGCAATAGCATAGGTCTTAGATATATAAAAAACATGTCTATGAAGTGTTTTGGTCAAACAGATCACCCATTCTAGCCATGCCTCATATCCCTCTATTTCTCTTCCTGTTCCAAAAGTGCTGATTCTGGGTATAAACAGGTCTCTCTTGAGAATGAGAACCTGTGTCTCAATGAGATGTTCACCTGTATAAATAAAGGCTAAAATAGATACAAAATAAAGCTTTTTTTTTTGTAACTGAAAAATAAATAAAATAAGAGGGGGCGGAGCTTATGACGGCTCACTCACCTGGCAGATCAACACGTTCTCACTCCCAACCCGTCACATATTGACGGACGGTCAGGGCCCCTCCCCATCACTCTATTACGTACAGGGTACCCCTTGGAAGTCAGTTTTCAACGGGCAGGGCGTCCCATAGACCTTCATAGACCTCCCATAGCGTTGATAATAGACGCCATGACGCTCCCCGGCAAATGCTACCCCGACGGTTGGTTGTTATTGTCAATATTAATATAATAATTATTTATTTTTTAATAGTCACACTCGATTTCGCCGATTTTCTTGTTGCCCCAGCTGGTCGACACCTCTTTTAGCAGAAACAAAGGCTACATTAATGTATTAAATCTAGGGCTGTCAAGTTAACGCGTTAATAACGCGTTAACGCAAAAAAAATTAACGCCACTAATTATTTTAACGCGATTAACGCATGTGTATTTTTTGTCCTCGGCCGGCCGGTAGTTTCAGAGCGCATCGAGTTTAAAATACCATCTACAAGCTGATGCTGACAGCCCCGCTCCTGCCGCCCGTTTGTGGCAGACCACACTTCCACGCTCACCGGCAGGCCCGGACAGGCCATCGGGAGGAACGGGAGGGTGTGTGTATGTGTGGCGCGAGCGAGGCACACCTTACATGTTGTTGTTGTTGTTGTTAGCATCTGGTGCTAGCTAGCTGCGCTAACGGATATAAGGAGCTGTTTCAATGAAAACAGAGGAGCGACATTTCGCCGACAACTGCGCCGAGCACTTGACTTTATGCAGGTAGCCAGACAGTGGGACATTGTACGAAAAGTCAGCACACTCAGCACTGATAGTGTGCGCAACATGATTGCAGCGTCCAGGCAGCTCCCGTTCGAGCATATATGCCTTGAGCTGCACATAGCTCCAACGATCCATCACAGTGTCTCCACACACCACACACACACACACACACACACACACACACACACACACACACACACACACACACACACACACACACACACACACACACACACACACACACACACACACACACACACACACACCTTGCGTTTTAAAGACTGATACATCCTAAATGGATGAACATGCAAATAAGCAGACAGTGCTGCTTTTCACACACACACACACACACACGTCACACACACACACACACACACACACACACCACACACACACACACACACACACACACACACACACACACACACACACACACACACACACACACACACTTACTTTGTATGAGAGAGGTTCCAGGTTGAATTGAGGCGAATATTTGTAATGTTCAGAGGTTGTTGTGTTTAATATTCATGAGAATATTTGTCATTGTTCAAATGATAATAAACAAACATAAAGCATATGTGTCCACTCATATGTTGATAAGAGTATTAAAAACTTGAAAAATATCCCTCTAGAACAGATAAAAAATGTGCGATTAATTTGCGATTAATCGCGATTAACTATGGACAATCATGCGATTAATCGCGATTAAATATTTTAATCGACTGACAGCCCTAAATCGATGTTAATCCATGTGTGTGGTTGTGGAATTAATGGACGTGCCGTTGTGCGATTGCGCAACGCAATAATTTACAAACTCTTCAACTACAACCCTAATTATATTTAAAAACATTTTAGAAGGCCTCACGAAATACTTTAATGTAAATTTAAATTTAAATGTGAAGGGATGTGTGTAATGTGGTGATTATTATTCACCCGCGGATCTATGGGTTGGGGTATTGTTGCGCACAGATATTATAGTTAACTGGACTTCCTGTTGATCCGAAAACATTTAAAAAAAATAAAATACTTTATTCCGAGTGTTCTTGCTTTTCTCTTTGAAGTCATCACATAACGGCATTGTAATACACGGTTCGGCTGCATTAAATATTACATATCTGCCGTAGATATTTATTTATAGAGCCCTGATGAGAAGACCTTTTGACAAACTGTAAAAAATGCCGCCGAAACTGAATATGTGACATGGATCATAAATATATCAGCAATTAAACAACATCTTCCATTTCTTTTCACACAGTACGTCTCCTTGCAGTATCAGCACTAATTCGGCTGACTTTTATATTTGATCCAATTGGTAGATAGGTTATATTTACACCATAACGGTGCACAGCTGATAGAAAGGGACACCTGGTGGTTAAAGTACGTTATTGAAATGTATTATTTTTATTATTAGATATTAATAGGAGTCCCTGTTCACTTCTGCCCCCATTCCCATCCAGCCGGACTCAAGCAAGCAGTTTGTTGTTGAGGTAGATGCATCTGACATCGAGGTCGGCGCTGTTCTGTCCCAGACTGCAGAGCCAGACAATAAGCTTCACCCTTGTGCTTTTTTCTGTCGTCGTCTTTCTCCTGCTGAGAGAAATTATGATGTGGGAAACAGAGAGCTTCTGGCGGTGAAGATGGCATTGGAGGAGTGGCGACACTGGCTTGAGGGCAGTGAACAGCCTTTTCTTGTTTGGACGAACCTTGAGTACATCCAGTCAGCCAAACTACTAAACTCACGGGAAGCCAGATGGGCCCTCTTTTTTGGTCGTTTCAATTTCTCCCTGACTTATCGCCCTGGTTCAAAGAATGCTAAGCCCGATGCCCTGTCCAGATCGTTTCATTCTGAGGGTCCTGTAACCTCCTTGGACTCTATTCTCCCCGGAGTTCTCTGGTGGGTGCCCTCACCTGGAAAATTAGTAACTCGATTCGGGAGGCGCTTTTGGAGCAACCTGACCCTGGTAGCGGTCCGCCTAATCGTCAGTTTGTCCCCAACTCAGTCCGTTCCCAAGTTCTGCAGTGGGTCCACAGCTCCCGTTTTGCCAATCACCCAGGTGCCAACCGCACACTCTCCCTCCTTCAGTAAAGGACACAAAGGAGTATGTTTCAGCCTGTTCTACATGTGCTAGGAGCAAAGCCTCTCATCAGAGACCTGCAGGATTGCTTCAGCCCCTTCCAATCCCTAGTCGACCCTGATCACACATAGCACTGGACTTTGTCACCGGCCTACCTCCCTCTCAAGGAAACAATACTGTTCTAATCATTAGTGACCGTTTCTCCAAATGTGCCCATTGTGAAGCTCTGCCCAAGCTCCCCTCAGCCCTGGAGACCTCCCAACTTCTCACCCAGCATGTTTTCCGCCTGCATAGAATCCCGGCTGACATCGTCTCCGACCGAGGCCCTCAGTTCACCTCTCAGGTCTGGAAGAATTTCTGTCTTTCACTTGGTGCATCTGTCAGTCTAACCTCTGGTTACCATCCCCAGTCAAACGGTCAAATTGAAAGGGCCAATCAAGACCTGGAATCTACTCTCCGCTGTGTTGCCAGTCGCAATCAATCTACCTGGAGCTCCCTTCTACCCTGGGTTGAGTACTCCTTCAATTCACTCACGTCTTCAGCTACTGGTCTCTCACCTTTTGAAGTCTCCTTAGGGTACCAACCTCCCCTGTTTCCTGAGGAGGAGAGTGACTTAGCAGTTCCTTCCGTCCAGCAACACATTCGACGGTGCCGTAAGATTTTGGAGGGACACTCGTTCAGAACTCCTCCGGACTTCTGCCAGAAACCAACGGTCAGTCAACCGTCACAGACATGCCGCTCCACCTTACACCTCTGTCCAGTATCCGTCTGCCTACTCCTCTGCCTGCCACGTCCAGCCACCAACCCCTCGTCTGTGTTCCTCCGTGCTTCCACGCACACCAGCTCAAGCCTGTCAACTCTCGCCTGCTCTGGATCCCCGGCTCTCCTCGCCAGTGTATCCCCCGTGCATCCACGCACACCAGCTCCAACCGGTAAACTCTCGCCAGCTCTGAATCCTCGGCTCACCTCGCCAGCGTACCTCCGTGCATCTCCGCACCTCCGCTGGTGAAACCCCTGGCCCAGGATTAAGTGGACATCTAATCCCTCTTTTTGTCTCCTGAAAGGTTTTTTGGTTAATAAACCTTTTTTACCTCATAAACTCTGTCTCCTCCTCCAGTTCAGCATTGTGAGTTCAATCCTGTAAGCTCGTGGAGAGCGTAACACAGAGTTTTACTCTGTGTGTGTTGCAACTTGCATATATATTTATTGCACTTGACGCACACACACGCATGGCGTAATTTCCACTGGGGACAGGGGGGACATGTCCCTCCCACTTTTCGAAATCCCGTCTGTGTCCCCCCACTTTACGAATATGTTTATTATTATTTTTAACGCAAGCCGTCATCGCCACGGAGGAGCACACAGCCTCTTGTGAGCGAGACAGAGAGAGAGCGAGAGAGCTAGGGAGAGCACACCACTATCTATTTCAGGGGTATTCAACTAAAATTCAATGAGGTCCAGATAGAGAAAATCTCCCCATGCAAAGGTCCGGAACATCAAAATGTCTAACTTGCTTTATGAATTAGTGTGATATATATTGAAGTAGCCTGTAGCTTTATCAACGTCTGCATGTAATCAACATGCCATGACTGCCAATCAAATAAAGAAAGTACAATTCAAAAACAACAATATTTATTGTCAATTAACATTGAACTATACAGATATACAGTAAATACTGTGGATATGTGTAATGTTCCTCTCGGGCTGCATTTAAAATTAAAATAGAGAAAATAAATAAAATAGCTTTTGAAAATATGTGCATTTTAAAAGCGCTTAATTTTAGATAAATAAAATAAAGTGTAGCAGCAGCTTGAGTTTCACACTTAACAGTTAACATTTTCAGACGATTATAGAACAATATCAGTCTTTGCACATCATAACAATTGAACAGTTTTAAAGTTTCTCTTTCTTTCCCTCTTATATTGCAGTCCCTCACTCACTTTTTTTAATTCAGTGTGAGAATTGAGCTTGAGCTTGTCCTGCCAGGAGTTTGTAAATCTGGGCTGAAATTGTGTCAGGGCCATTAGGGTTAGGGGCGTTTTGGCACTTTTAATGAGCACCACGGTCTCTGAACAAATGAGACACACTGGTTCTGTGCTCCCAGTGGGTAGGATGAACATGAATGAGTCCGTCTACTCAGGGTTAAAAACTCTGTTCTCACTGTCCACTTTCCTCTTCTTGGAGAGCGCCATGAATAATTATTTGTCTCTCCCTGTCTGCCGCTAACACGCCTGTTCACTCTCCTCTCCCTGTATCGCTAATTATTCTCTTCACTCACTTTCCTCTCCGCTTCTCTCTGTCGCGCTCTCATCTCTTCTTCTGTGTTTCTCTCCCTGTATCGCTCACTCGTCTCTTCAACTCGCCCCCTGTCGGCAGCGGTTAAAATAGAATCGCCCCGTCAAATTGAAATCCCCTATTAATGTATTGATTATAGGTCCGGGTCCGTATAGGTCGGCGTCCAGATCCGGACCACGGTCCGCCTGTTGCCGACCCCTGATCTATTTAATATAGATAAAGTAAGAAATCATTCCAATGTGTACTATAGGATAGTAAAAAAAACAGTTTAAAAGGGAGTGATTAGTAAAATATGCATAAATAGAAAGAAAGAATGCTAACTAGGTAACATAAGATAAGAATAAACAAGTTTAAATGATTTGTTATTGGTTGTGATCATATTCTAAAGATTTTTGGATTATTGAAAAGTATACAGCTCCCTTTCATATGAGTGTTGAGCGCTGTATTCATGTTGTGTTCAAAGTGCACCAGATAGATGCATTTAACTTAATCATTTAAAAAAAAATCTTCCTGGGGTTGTATGGGGACCCCCCTAGAGGATGTGAGGTCCACCCCCAAATAAAGCAGGTTAAAATAATTAAATTGCATACATTTTCTTTTAGTAAACACTGAAAACGGGTCCCACAGACCCAAACAGCACACAAAGGTTAAAGGTAAGCATATAATAATGTTAAAATGTGCTAAATATATCACTGCAAAAAAACAAAAAAAAGAGGAGTAAAAGTAGTCCCCGACTTGTTTTATTTTTTGAAAGTAGCTCTCATCCTAAAAAAGGTTGGTGACCCCTGATCTAGACGCATCTGAAATGAATAATTATAGTCCAATATCAAACCTTCCTTTTTTAGGCAAAATTATTGAAAAAGTTGTTTTTCAACAGCTGAGTCATTTCATGCTTTTAAATGACGGTTTTGATGTGTTCCAGTCAGGCTTTCGACCAAACCACAGCACTGAGACTGCTCTTGTTAACCTGTCCAGCCCCGAGCCTGTTTTTCAGGTCTCAGGCTCGAAAATGACATTTCCAGAACAAATGACCATAACTACACTTCTAAAAGGGGAAAATTAATAATCTTTTTTCTCAAAGTAATGATACACCTGTGAGTTGGATGTAGAAAAGTCCGAATCAATATAGATGTTTTTTATTTTAAAGAATTCAGATTGAACATAGTAAAAAAAATTGAAATTATAGTGTCCTTCCAAAAATTATTTTTTACTTATAGTGAAAACCACCCTTGGACCCGACCCCCCGGGGGGTTCCAGGGAGGTCACGCAAAGTTTGAGGGAAAGGGGAATTGTTTTATTTTTTGAGTTACCTTTTTTTTTTGTGTCCTTTGATGCCAATCTTTTAATATTTTTTATTTATTCATATTTTATTTTATTGTTTTTAAATCACACGACCGCCCTTCAAGCCAATCAGAATCGAGCTGCCGCTACTGAGAGTGAGACTGAGTATCTGCTCAGCTTTTGGAGCAAGTGAGAGCTAGTGAATATTTCGCTCTGCAGCTGGATGAGAGCATGGATGTAGTAAATATTGTTGTTTATATATATGAATATAAATGTTTATTGTTAATATTACTGTTGAATATTGTATATAATATTATCAAGGCGTAAGTAGCTTTCAAAAATGCTAAAAATGTTAATTGTTCATATTACTGTTCAAAATTATATAATATTATAAAGACAGAAATCACTTTAAAAATGCTTTAAAAATATGTTTACGGTTGATATTACTGTTTAATATTGTGTTAAGAATGTTTATAACAGAACACACAATGAATGTAATGAATGACAAACAAAAGATAAATACAAAAAATGTTTAGAAGAATAACTGATTATTAATTATTAATACAAATATATATTAAGAAAATGTATTAAGCTGTATGATTTATTTGTTATCTTTTCCATCATAATGTACTCATCATTTAAAATAAAAATGGCAACAGGGGGGTCCCCGTCAGAGGATAATGCTATGGGGGTCCTTGGCATGGCAAAGTTTGGGAACCCCTGGGTTAGTAGACTAAAAGCTTTAGGAATCCAAAGTACAACATATACCCTGTATCAACATTGATGCAAAACAAGTGACATTTGACCTTTTTAGAGAGGTTTAGAAAAAAAAACTCCACCTCTGGTGGAAATGGGCGTTTTTGCTGTTTCTCTGGAACCCATTGGTCGATTGTGATGATTGACATCTCTTTTGAACCGTTAGAGCCAATAGAATCGAAGGGGAATTTCCACATACACACCAACGTTACCATTGAGAAGTGGGGGCTATGCGCACATAGTTTGCCCAAAGCGAAAGCTATCTTACGCTCTGAAATCTGAACACTAGTTTTATTGCTGATGGATTATCAGAAATTATTTCAAAGTGACACAGACACATTGGATTAATCTATGGATTAACCTTCAGCAGCGTTTTTATCGTTTTAATGCCACTGAAGACAACTTTTGATCAGACAACGACAAAGGTAAGACATATTGCCGTGTTTGCTACCTAATGCCACGTGTTGTGAGGTCTGTTTTTATTTATAATGTCACGAGTTCTGATCATGGAGTGATGATACAGATACCTATCGATTATGTGTAATCTCACGATGCTAATCGATATGTTGGATTTGCATTTACGATAAGTAATAAGGGTTTTATGAGTGAGTTCTGTGCTAACGGCGTTAGCATTTTTTCGCTCAGGGCTAATTCAGAGGCTCAGCGTTATTCTTGTGTTTTTTTTTTTGCTAAAAATGGTTCATATCATCAGTTAGCTGAGTTTCTTCCCGTTACATGGATATGAAACATTCATAGTTTATTAAATATTAAGAAGCCCTCAGATGCTGTTTCCTGCAGATGATGCGTTTTTAAGTCTTAAATGACATCCATTTAAACACAGATAGTGGCAGAATATCAGTATTATTAGGGCTCGAGCACGATGTGCTAGGACCCGACGGCGTCATAGCACGAAGTGCGAGGAAACCTATTGTTATTGGAGGAATTCTTCTTCTTCTTATTTTTCTGCTGGCGTTTCCTGTTTTTGAAGCCTTTAGGACGCTTCAAAAGTTGTATAATTTTGCACGGACGCCAGGAATGGTGAAAAATACAATATTCTGGTGTCAATGGTGTTCAAATTGTCCAAGGTGCTCGCTAGCGCCACCTACGAAAAACCCATTTCGGAATACATTTAAAAAGTTGCACTGTAAATCCAAATGACCTGATATTTTGCACCCTTATCCGGGTGGACCTGTTCTACAAATAATCCTCTTGGAACCCTAAGCTCCGCCTAATTTTTTAATTAGCATAATTTACATAAACAGTTAAATATTCACTTAAATTTCAATTTTCAGTTTTTCAACATCAGACTTCGTATACAAAATCGGTGGAGGGTCAGACACATTACCGTAGAAAACTAGCATGTTCAGACGATAAATATTGCCGCCATTAATCAAAACGTACTCGCAAAAAGGTGGGGCTTAGAAAGAAATGCTCATAACTCATCAACAATGTATCCAAACATCACAGATTTTGGTGGATAGGGTCAGTCTGTCTTGGGGAATAGGCACAACAAATAATTTTCATTTTGGACTATAGGGGGCGCCAAAAACACCACCAATTTATAACTCAAGAACGGATGGACGATTTTATTTATTTTTTTACACATACTTTGGGGGTGACTACAAACTGAGATTTAAAGTGTCGCAAAAAATGCAGAATGTGGGCGTGGCCTATACATTTTTTTTAAATTGCGATAGCATAAAATGAGCTTTGGACGCAAAACTTGGGACACAAAAAAAACTAATTTTTCAAAAAAACTGCTCACTAGCGCCCCCTATTGTGTGGTAGTCACATATAGTTTCTCAGAACTTCACGAATTTTAGCACAGACATTCCTCAGGGAATTGCGGACATATTTGTCATTAGCACCGCCCCCCAAGAAGTCGGCTATTTTGAAAAATTTACACTTTTCATGCATTTTAAGGACATTCTTGCAAACTCCTCCAAGGGGAATGATCCAGCACAAGTTCAGCCCCTATCCAATGTGATGCTAAATTGCGAAGGAATAGTTGGTCGCTCAAACGATGAGCTCGTAAAAGAACGGAGAATTTTCCATTTTTGCCGATTTACATGTCGCAAATGACTCCAAACTACTCCAAATTACTCAAATATAATTTTTCAGATATTCACGAAACGCTGTATACACATTGCTATTATGATTAAACACATATTTCAAATTGCTTTTCATTAGCCCCGTCCCCCATAAAGTCGGCCATTTTCAAAAATGTGCGTTTTTCATGCATTTTAAGCACATTTTTGCAAACTCCTCCTAGGGAAATGATCGAAAAAATTCCTATCCAGCACAAGTTCAGCCCATATGCAATGTGATGCTAAATTGCGAAGGAATAGTTGATCGCTCTAACGAGTAGCTCGTAAGCTAACGGACAATGTTCCATTTTTGACGATTTACATGCCACAAATTACTCCAAACTACTCGCATATAGTTTTTCCAATATTCACGAAACACTGTATACACATTGCTCTTATGAATCTGGACATATTTCAAATTGCCTTCCTTTAGCCCCGCCCCCCAAAAACTTGGCAATTTTCAAATATGTGCGTTTTTCATGCATTTTAAGCACATTTTTGCAAACTCCTCTTAAGGAAATGTTCGGAAAAATTCCAATCCAGGACAAATTAAGCGCATATCCAATGTCATGCTACATTGAGAAGGAATAGTCCTTCGCTCAAACGGGGAGCTCGCAAGCTTACGGAGAATGTACAATTTTTTACCAATTATATGTCAGATAAGCTACTGAGACCTGCCTGTCTGCCTGGCACATCAACTCTCACACACACACACACAAACACAGGGCCGGCCCTTGGCATAGGCAGTATAGGAGAATGCTATACCGGGGGCTCCGAAAATTGGGGAGAAAAAGAAAAAAAAAGTTAGATTTTTTTTAATTTTATTTCATAACACAATTTCCCGATTTTGGATCAACAAAGTACATCTTATTATCTTATACTAACAGAACTACGCCTATATTGCGTACAGCGCCCATAAACTATGGCACACCCCCCCCCCAACATCAAGTTGAACTGCGCCAGCCCCAGTAAAAACCAGAGGTTTATGTGAAATAGTTCTTTTTTTTAAATAATGGTTTTAGTGTGCAATTATAGTTTTAATTTTGTATTAGTGTTAATTTAAAATAAATCAAACTCCCAAAAAACGTATACAGCTTCTGTGTGCTTTTATTAACATTGGAATTTACTGTGTAAGTGGCCGCGGGGGGGAGAGCTTTAGAGAGCTCTCTTCTGAAAGACTGAGAGGCTCTGATAACCTCAGCTCAGTGAGGTAAAGGCACACCAGTGGTGTAGTGGGGATTTTTTTACTCGGGGGACGCTATTTTAATTAGGTCATCCCAAACAATGCCACACAAGTGCGCACGCGCGCAGTGCACTCAAAACGGGCAAACAGGTCCACAGAAACTACCGGTATGCTTAATCCTACTTTAGTTACTGTACTGCAAAAAGCAGACGGCGCTGCGCTCAACACCCACACAGACTCAAAACCATGGACACACTGGCACATAAGTTACATAAACAATGTATAGGCCTAAGTTGCATAAGCTACTCCACTTTCAAAATCTATTTAAAACTTATAACAAACAAACAAAATTCCCAAAATTGTCCTGAAATTAACTTATTAAATAAACAAAATGAAAAATATAGCCTACTTATGCAAACAACATTGAATCTGGACTTGAAATTATTCTGATTAGGCCTAGCCTACATTGCAAATAAGCAGTGCTGCTTTTCACACACACACACACACACACACACACACACACACACACACACACACACACACACACACACACACACACACACACACACACACACACACACACACACACACACACACACACACACACACACACACACACACACACACACACACACACACACACACACACAGACCTTGCGTTTTAAAGACTGATACATCCGAAATGGATGAACACATTTTGCAGCCCAGTTTCCCAGCTTTGCAGTGTATCCACGGGTAGGCTATGCCTCTTGTTTCCTCCGCCACATCTCCTCCGTCCATACCTCTGGGAAAGGTGAGCTTGAGCTAGCCAGGGGAACGTTGCTAACGTTAACGTTAGTGCTAGCATTATCCACGTCTTTAGGCGGCTCTTCTGATGATGTAGTACTAGTAGCAGCTTCACTTGTAGCTTCGGTGCTGCTAGCCTCTTTCTTCTTGTGAATTAGATTATTTTTAGAAAAGAAGCCAAGTAAAAAATGTTTGCCTGCCATTATAGAGCTTTTTCGTGAGCGCTCTGTTGAGGGAAAGAGCTGCCGCAAAATCGGCGGGCGGCGAGCTGGCTCGCCGTGGGTGTGTCACTGACACACCCCCAGCTCGCCGCGGGTGTGTCACTGACACACCCCCAGCTCGCCGCGGGGTCACGAGCGTGATGACGAGCGTGATGACGAATCATAATTTTTTTAAGGAAATCGTTTTTATTTTTTATTATAATTACTGTCAAATGTATTATGTTTGTCATTATTACAACAAATACACACTTGCAACTGATAACACCGGCAATGCTTTTATATTTATTAGACTATTAAAAAAAAGATCATGCTCTAAATAAGTGGGGGTACGGCATACCCCCACGTCCAACGCCCACTACACCACTGCCTTTATATGATCATTATAGTTATACAAAAATAAGAGAATAGACGAAAAACAGGTATGAAATACTATATGACAGTAAAAAAAAGTTGTTATTAATAAACAAGAATACAGTTTAAAAACTATTGTGATTTGTAAAATATCCATAAAGAAATAGTAAATCTGTTTACAGTTCTGTTTCATATTGATGTTGAGAGGTGTATCCATAGATCTCTTATACCTCATTCACACCAACGGTGTTTAAGGGCCGGTTCGGAGCTGGAGCTTGAAAAGCACCGGGTTTTCCTCTTCACACCGCAGCGGAGCAGCCTCTTAGCTCCAGAATCCGGTTTGTTTCAAGCACCAAAAAATTGTCCGGCCAGAGCAAAAGCACCGCATACGTCACGCCTACGTCGAGGCGGGGGCAGAGACAGGATCAACTCCTGAACAACAACAAAAAGCCTGCGTTTTATCCAGTTTATACACAACGATGGAGAAACTTAACAAGAGTTTCAGAGTTTCAGTGTTTCTGCCATAGACTGTATATATAAAGGTTTCTGCTCATGGTGAAGCAACGTGTCTGCGTGTTAAGGTGGAACCTGAGCATTCACGTTGATCACCTCTCATTATAACTCATTATAAATCTATAAAACTATAAATATTCAACTTTACTTCACTTGTTCATTTGAGAACAGCTGTTACATACCTGGGTGAAGATTACAGTTCATTTAAATGAAAGATACACCGTTACTCCACACTCATGGTTCAGTCCACCTTAAGAAATAAGACCGACCTCGGAAGCAGTTGTGTTTTAAAAAAAATCTTTATTGACACGAGTACACTTTTTTATAAGAATATAGTCTAAACCACAGAAATGACTCCGGAAAAGCTGCAGATAGAGCCATAAGAAATTAATGCAACTGATTTAATCCGCACGGTTTGGCTTTATGAAGCAGGCACGCAAACGGTTACGTCATGACGCAAACGATGACGCAATGACGCAGCACCAGTCGGACTCTGGGCGGTGTGAAAAGAGCCAGAGCTAAACCGAAGAACCGGTTCTGAACCTGAAAAGCTCTAGCACGGAGCTTGAAACGGAGTTGCGTTGGTGTGAATGAGGTATTAATGTTGCTCTCAAAGTGCACCAGATTGATGCGTTTAACTTCCCGGGGGAGCATGCCCCCGGACCCCCATAGAGGATGTTAGGTCCACCCCCCACTTAAATCATGTTCAAATGGATAGGATACTAAATGCATTTGCACACATCTTGTGTCCATATCTTTCTGTTTTGGTGGTCATGCCACAACCGTGCACCTGCATGCATGCGTGAGTCATAGTGAGTGTCTGCATTTAGGGGCGGGGGGGCACCAGCTAAAATCTTGCCTAGGGCAGCAAATTGGTCAGGACTGGCCCTGCACAAACAAACACACACACACACACTCTCCTACTGTTAGTCCAACAACGCCCTTTGCTGGTGGCATATTCATTACAACAGACACCTATACACTCCCTAACCCTAAACCTACTGTTTATTTGTAGATATCTCCTAAAGCCTACAAATAAAGTGTGAAATGTAGGCCTGGTACATATATTATTGAGCGATATATATTATACACACTGTTCTGCTTTCTGCACTGACCTCAGCACCTGTTCTCACTGTAAACATCACGTCACAATGAAAGCTGTTGTATTAAAAAAAAATAGCCTAACATCCAGGGGAGATGTGATTAGCAGAGGTGGGACCAAGTCATTGTTTTGCAAGTCCGAGTCAAGTCTCAAGTCTTTGCGCTCAAGTCAGAGTCAAGTCTCAAGTCTCTGCGCTCAAGTCCAAGTCAAGTCTCAAGTCTTTGTGCTCAAGTTCAAGTCAAGTCCAAGTCCTAAACTTTGACAAAACGAGTCTTAAACAAGTCATTATGTGCTTTTCAACAAATGTAATGACATCGATCAACAGAATAATACTTAATAATCAAACTGCCCTTTATTAGTCACATTAATACTGTAATAATCAATTTTCTCTCTGCTGGTAAAAGTAACATGTTTTCTTCTATTTTAAGAGGGATCAGTAAGGTAAGGCTACCGTGACGGTTTGATTCAGAAGGAGTTTAATGTATAAGATCCCTGATGTTGAGGTAACCAGAATGTTTATTTCCACTGTGTACAACATGTTATAAGGGACCCACAATCTATCTTTATGCAAGGGATAATGTGCAGCGAGGCGGTCTTTATGGGGAAAAGAACACCTGAATCCCTCTGCAGGTGGTACTTTAACTATATTTTGATGCTAATACTTTTGTACTTTTACTTGTAACATTTTGAATGCAGGACTTTTTATTGTAACCGAGTATTCCTACACTCTGGTAATTTACTCAAGTACAAGATCTGAACTTCTCCCACCTCTGACAATAAATCCTGAGTGGTTACTTCTTTTTTCGGTTTTCGCTAATTTCTTGACTTTTTCCGACGCGCTTGCATTTAAATCCGGCTCCCCGTCTCCCCGTCGCTCTGTAGCTGGCCTGTACCACTACACCTGCTGTCTTTGGAGCGTCTGCCCCCCACCGTTCTTTCACATAATGGTATGAGCCTAGTGTGTCCTCGCATATGATTGGCCGCATGGTGGCCCAGCTAAATAAAGACCCGCCCCTGCCTGCATGGATTCTCAGCAAGAGCAGAAGCGGCTGGAGATTCTGCTCTCCCCGACGGGAGTCTGCTCTTCTAGCGGCATCTCGCGATCGGCGTGTTGGAGACCCCTGAATTAAATTATCAAGTCACCTCAAGTCAGAGGGCTCAAGTCCAAGTCAAGTCCCGAGTCATTGGCGTTCAAGTCCAAGTCGAGTCGCAAGTGTTTTGTGATTTTGTCAAGTCGAGTCCAAAGTCATCAAATTGGTGACTCGAGTCTGACTCAAGTCCACACCTCTGGTGATTAGTGAGTAAACAAACAGTAAAGGGCAGAAAGTCTGATGCACATTTGATCATCTCAAATAACTTATAATCAAAACGGGAACAGTTTGCAGAGCTGTGCTTCGTTGACATATGTCCAGCCATGCGTCACGCCTCTTTTAAACATCACTGTTGGCTGTAATCGACTCCGGAGAATACTTCAGTGTACCCTCGGTTATAGCTCCTCCAGAGAGACTCCTGTCTTCTCTCTCCTCTACATCTTTGTACCCTCGGTTATAGCTCCTCCAGAGAGACTCCTCTCTCCTCTAAATTAGTGTATCCTCGGTTACGGCTCCTCCAGACAGCCTCCTCGATAATCGATCCTCGACGAGCCTTTAGAGAAATTTGTTTTCCTTCGAGACAGCGCGCCGACATCCGTTTCCGGGTCGCTGCCGGAGGACCTGGGAGTCTGTGACGCGAAAATGATAGAAATCACAAACGGCTCATTTCGGTGAACTTGCGTGCGTCTGCTTGACACCGGGACAACCGGCTGCCCTCCCCGACAAGCGCACGGACGCGAGGGCCCGCTCATCACTGCGCGCACTTCTGCGACCGCAGTTTTAATTATTATTAGATCTCAGCGCTGCGTTTGATACTGTTGACAACAACATATTGCTAGACCGACTAGAAAACTGGGTGGGAGTTTCGGCAACAGTTCTAAATTGGTTTGGTTCCTACTTAAAGGACAGAAAAAACATTGTCTCAATAGGCAACTACACATCAGCATTGACAAATATGACATGCGGGGTTCCTCAAGGCCCCATCTTAGGACCTTTGCTTTTTAATATCTATATGCTACCATTGGCTCAAATTATAAAAAACAACGATCTAAGTTATCATATCTATGCAGATGACACCCAGATTTATTTAAAGGAGACTATTCTCCGATTAGAAAACTGAGCAAGTGCATTGAGCACATCAATGACTGGATGAGTACAATTGAACAATGAGAAAACTGAGATCATTGTTTTTGGAGCAAAGAAGGAACGATTGAAAGTCATCGCAGAGCTTCAGTCGGCAGACTACAAAACAACGATTAAAGCTAGAAATCTAGGTGTAGTGATGCACTCAGACCTGAATTTTAACAGTCACATTACAACAGTTATTAAGTCTGCATACTATCACCTGAAGTACATATCTAGGATTAAAAGACTAATGTCACAACAGGATTTAGAAAAGCTTGTCCATGCTTTTATCTTCAGTAGACTCGACTACTGTAATAGTGTCTTCACAGGGCTCACAACAAATCCATTAGAAAGCTGCAGCTGGGACTTCCGGTTACGTGATGGCGAGAACAGACGCTTGATTCCCCAGCTCCGTCAGACCCGTGATTAAAATAGTCAAAACCCAAGAGATATCCGACAAATGAACACTAGACTGAACTAGAGAATGCAATTCCTGAAGAAATTGCTAGTGGGAATGCTTTATGCTGAAAAGCTGACGCTAAACTGCAATGCTGAAATGTAATGTGTAAGAAGAAAGTGAAGAATTTAGATTGAAATGATACGTGAACACTGAGGGCTTGAATGTGTGATGAGAGAAGAAAATAAAGTTAAAAGGCTTGGAAAAGCAGCAGAATATTTGAACTGCAAACTTTTGAACTAACTTGATGGAGAATAATCTGTCGCCATGCCAACGGCATTTGATGAAATCCCATAATATGCTTAGATGCGTTGATGGCTGCATTGTTACCAAACCTGTGAAGTTTTGGGACGTTTGGAGCATTTTCACTGAAGTTATGAGGAAACCGTGTTTCATGGTGAGCATTGTATTGCCATGGCAACGGCAATTGAATAAATCTCAAAACTGTCCCGTAGTGATGTGCAGTAATCAGTGAGAGGAGAGCATTTTCATTGTTCTGAATGAGAGATAAACCTCTTACATGTGAACGTTTTGTTGAAGAACTGTAACAGATATCGGTGAAATTTCAAAGCGTGAAGCATGTCAAGGAACTTGAGCATCTGAAGTGTACTTTTTGTGTACTTTCGGGTTAATAATGTGGCCTTTTTGGCAGATTAACTAAAGGTGTGCGGCTGCTGTGGTGGGGAAAGATGAGGCTGAACTTAAAATGGGGTTTAATGGAGACATGTTGAAGGTTTTTGTCACTTCATGCCCTCAAGAGGAATTTTGTTTGAATATTTTGCTTAATTCTTTTTAATTTTTCAAGCTACGAGATGTTTTCCTACGTTTGTCATGAAAAATGATGTCTCAGGAATGTAGGGTTTGGGAATTATGGCAGGTTTAAAAGAAAATATGAAGGCAAAATTAAATCTGTGCTGTGACATCACGCACTCTAAAATCTGAAGAAGGCCTCTTTACCAAGGTCTGAACAATGTTTAATAGTTCTAAAAGTATGAATCAGATGTAAAAGTTGTGTTACACGAATAATGTCAGAAATATGTGTAACATTTTAAAGTTGGAATGAGGTTTCTGAGTGAAAGTATGAAGGAACAGTTAGCAGTTGAAGATTTTTCAAGTCTGAAGAGTTTCTCCATGTTAACAATTTGATGAATTATGGGATGTATCTCTGGAATTATGAAAGTTATGAATGAGAAAAGTAATAGCCATCGATTCCCGACCGAGTTTAACGTTTTGATGTTTGAACGGAGTTTCTGCGATGTGGAATGTGGGAGCAGAAGAGGCGCAAAATAACCCGGCAGAATAATAAAGAATTTTGTGCGTCGAAGAACAGATAGTTGGAATGCTGTATCAGCATTCTCACTAAATGATAGAATCCCCAACACAATGAGCCAGGGCAAGAAAGAAATCAAGAATAACGCTAATACAGGAAAACACGACGAAATGAAAGCTAGCCAGAAGCAGCTAATGCTAACGGACGTATTAACGTAGCATGAGTAGCGAACCAACAGGTGGTGAATCAGAGATGCTAGCGGAGTTGAGAAAACTCAGACAAGAAAACAGTGAGTCCTTTAAGGACACTAAACTGTCACTTAACAGACAGGAATCGTCCATGACTGAGATAAAACAGCAAATAGAGCAACTGGATGAAAGAATAACAACGGCAGAGAATCGAGTGAGCGCCACGGAAGACAGAAGCATACGTCAAGAAAGGGCTGTGGGCTACTGTTATGTGTTTGTGCCCTGATCAGGTGCTCCTAGTGTGATGTGTCATGTCTAGCTGTAGTTTCCTGTTATGGTTTTGTAGTCCTTATCGTTTCCCCTCCAGGTGTACCCATTTGTAATTAACCCAGGTGTGTCTTGTCTCGTCATTACCTCATGTATAAGTATTCTGCCTTCCCCTTTGTCTGTGGCTGATCCTGTCTGCAGTATGTGTTCTTGTCTGTCATTACTTTATATTCCCTTTGTTCAACCATGGTGGTAATTATTAATTAAATTCTTCCTTTTGATTACTTCGGCTACCGTCTCCTTTATTATGTTGCCTTGACTCGACATTGAGCCTGCTAACAGTCAATGGTAACGTAATAGCTACTTACTCAGAAGAGAGGCTAGTTTAGCAGCAAAATGCGATGACATGGAAAACCGACTTCGGCGCAATAATATCAGGCTGTACGGAATAAGTAGTCAATTATATTCTGAGAGAGAGAGAGAGAGAGAGAGAGAGAGAGAGAGAGAGAGAGAGAGAGAGAGAGAGAGAGAGAGAGAGAGAGAGAGAGAGAGAGAGAGAGAGAGAGAGAGAGAGAGAGAGAGAGAGAGAGAGAGAGAGAGAGAGAGAGAGAGAGAGAGAGAGAGAGAGAGAGAGAGAGAGAGAGAGAGAGAGAGAGAGAGAGAGAGAGAGAGAGAGAGAGAGAGAGAGAGAGAGAGAGAGAGAGAGAGAGAGAGAGAGAGAGAGAGAGAGAGAGAGAGAGAGAGAGAGAGAGAGAGAGAGAGAGAGAGAGAGAGAGAGAGAGAGAGAGAGAGAGAGAGAGAGAGAGAGAGAGAGAGAGAGAGAGAGAGAGAGAGAGAGAGAGAGAGAGAGAGAGAGAGAGAGAGAGAGATTCGTAAGCTAATAATTAGCCTAGCCTCTCTTTGGAACAAAACAAGTGGTCGCCATGGAAACTTTCCAGCATGCAAAAAAGAACTTCTCAGCTCTCAGAGCAGAGGGAAGAGAGATTGAATATCCTGCTAAATGCAAGAGTGTAAATGCAAAGGACAAACACAAGGAGAAGACACTGTGTGGAAACCCAGAGGTCCTCTTCACTGACTATGCCCAACAAAAAGAAGGAAGGAAGAAGAACAACCTCATATTCTTCACTGACTCCATCTACGTCTTTTTATTTATTTTGCTCTCGATAAGGTTCTCTCAAACTTCTTTGTGAAATGAATTGATGTTTGTTGGACGTTAGTACCCTGCCACCTGTGAGGAAAGGTCCTCCGAATTCATGCGGGACTAGTTGAAGTATACGAATGTGAATTGTGGAATGAATTGATGTTTGTTGAAAGTTAGTACCCTGCCACCTGTGAGGAAAGGTCCTCCGAATTCATGAGGGACTAGTTGAAGTATACGAATGTGAATTGTGGAATGATGTGAATTGTGGAATGAGTTGATGTTGGTTGAAAGTTAGGACCCTGCCACCTGTGAGGAAAGGTCCTCCGAATTCATGCGGGACTAGTTGAAGTATACGAATGTGAATTGTGGAATGATGTGAATTGTGGAATGACTTGAATTGTGGAATGAGTTGATGTTTGTTGAAAGTTAGTACCCTGCCACCTGTGAGGAAAGGTCCTCCAAATTCATGCGGGACTAGTTGAAGTATACGAATGTGGAAATGAGCAAATTAACTGATTTGTTGAATGAAAGTTTGAATGTGCTTTTTATTATCACCGGTCATTTATGAGGAAATGCCTCTAAATTCTAGCGGGAGATTTAAATATCACAACAGAATTGGGCTGTTGAAGTTACTGTGACGACCCCTCCACACTACGTGGGGTGCCATCTATTTGTGTGTGCTTTGTGGGTGTTTACAGGTTCCGGTGGTGATGAGCCGCACCTGTCGGGGAGGAGACCTGCCTGATGAGCTACACCTGGGGAAAAGGTTATAGGAGGAGCCCAGCCGGATACGTCTCTCTCACTCCTCTGGGCACTTTCTCTGCGCCAGTTTCGGGGACCTGATGCTGGTGTCTATTTAGTTTGTTGTGTTTAAACAATAAACTATATTAAACCCCTTACCTCTCGTCTCGCCTCCCTGCTTTATGTTACAGCCCACGAGCCGGGTTGTAACATATGGGGGCTCGTCGCTTTGGACCTGGGAACGTTTGATGATAGATGTCCGTTGTGGGGACGGATTTTGCACAGCTGTTGTCGCTGAGTGCGGCTGATTTGTTTGGAGTAGCGTTACGGGGGTGAGTGTTTTGCAGTTATGATAACAGGGGGAATGTGTGGCAGCGAGTATGAACACAGTCAAGTTAGTTACCGTGGTTTCAGTACGGTCTTCCTTGGAGGTCGTAGGGGGGGCTATTAGTGTGGTGTGAAAGTGGTTAGAGCTATTAGCTCGGGAGCACGCCGGTTTGCTGGTCACTTCGCCGAGCTTACGGTATTAAGTGCGTAAGTACCCGCCATAACTAGCACCTGAAGACTAGCAGGGAGTTTAGCTAGTACTGTGAGGCAGTTAGAGGGACGGGCCGCGGTAGCGTATATGCTGTGTAAGTAGCGTGAGCGTGCCACACAGTGTTGTCACGATGGAGAGTGTAGAGGAGTTTGTGAGAGTGCCTACAGAGGATCTACTGGAGGTCTTCTCACGTGAGCAGCTGATCGGTGTTGCTGAACATTTCCGCTTGGATGTTGGGGATAAAAGGATGAAGGAAAACATAAGAGGGATTGTAAGAGCAAATTTGTTTGAGTTAGGTGTTTTCAAACGGGGTAAACATACTGTTGATCCTAGCAGAGACAGTGGCAGTATGTCTGGCTGCAGTGATACAGGCCTGACTTTTGAACAGAGAAAGGAGTTGCTGTTGTTGCAAACAGAAATGGAGAAGCTGTCAGTGGAAAAAATAAGGGGGGAAGTAGAAATTAAAAGGCTTGAGTTAGAGGAGCGGAGGTTGGGTTTTCCTGCTGGTGGTGCAGGTCAGGCTTCTAATTTCCCTGGTAGAGGTACTCCATTTGACGTTGGCAGTAATTTGCGGGTAGTGCCTCAGTTTAGTGAACGAGACCCAGATAGTTTTTTTTCCCTGTTCGAACGTGTAGCTGAGACCAGAGAGTGGTCTGACGCTGAGGGGACCTTATTGTTACAGTGTGTGTTAACGGGTAAAGCCCAGGAAGCCTACTCTGCTCTGACTGTGGCAGAGAGCAAGGTTTATCTGACTGTTAAGACTGCTGTGTTGAAGGCATATGAGTTAGTCCCTGAGGCATATCGACAGAGGTTCAGGTCCTGGGAGAAGTCTAGCGGACAGACCCATGTTGAGTTTGCCACGGATCTGGTTACTTTTTTCAGTAGGTGGTGTAAATCCCTGAATGTCGAAACGTATACTGCAGTATGTGAGTTGATGGTGTTGGAGCAATTTAAAAATTCTGTACCCAGCCACATTGCGGTTTACATCAGCGAGCGCAAAGTGAAGACTGCTGCAGAGGCTGCTGCTCTGGCAGATGACTATGTGCTAACGCACAGGGGCGGTCAAGTTTTCAGGGACCAGGATGAAGCTGGTATGTATCGTGCAGCAGGGAGATGGGAAGAGAAAGCCAATCCGCACTGGGGTAAACCTGAGCGTGAGATACGAGGTCAGCCACAGGGTGATTCGGAAATCTGTCATTTCTGCAGGGAGAGAGGGCACTGGAAGGCTGACTGTCCAAAAGCTAAGGCTAACAGGGGGAACTGTGTAGGCCAGTTTAACTCTGCTGCTTGTGCTGTATCTGTGGTACCCTTACCTGTCATCTCTCCCTGTCAGCAGATTAATGAGCCATGCGGGTGGAAGGAACCACTGTTTTCTGCATTTTTGTCAACCGGATACGTGTCATTGGGGGGAAGTGACATAAGCGTGCCGGTAAAGATTTTGAGAGACACTGCATCGTATGACTCATACATTCTGAGCTCTGTGTTACCATTTTCGGACAAATCTAGAACTGGGGATTTTGTCCGGATGCGAGGTATGGGAATGAATGTTGTGCCTGTTCCTCTGCATTCTGTTGTGTTTAACTCTGGTCTGGTGCAGGGTGATGTCGCCATGGGGGTCCGTCCTGTAATGCCGATTGGTGGTGTGGATGTTATCCTGAGTAACGGCCTGGCTGTCAGCCGTGTGTGGGCTGAGGGTCCACCGCCTACCACGCAGTCATCTTCACCCACTGTGACTGTTACGGCCCCTCCACACTACAGCTTCGACAGCTTCAAAAACGATTTCCAACGCGTCTGCCCATTCACTTTGAATGGGGTGACGTCACGTTGCCTCGCTTTTCGCCGAACTGAATTGTGGGTGTCAGAGAATATTTTAATCCGATCACTTTGTGTCTAGAGGTTCTCAGCTTTTCTGAGAACCTGTCAAATTACAAACATATGCTTTTCGTTAAGTCACATTCAATTCAAAACCTTTATTTATCCAGGTAAAATCCCATTGAGATCAATGATCTCTTTTTCAAGGGAGACCTGCAGCAGTAGGTTCCACAAGAAGACATAAAAACATAAACAACAGAACAACAAAAGGACATCATACAGCAAAATGTACAGGGATTACAATTTACATATTTAACCACATGTACAGGTACCAACAGCATCTGATTTTGTAGCATCCAACCGAGCTTTAAAAACATGTAGTGGAACTAGCTTGGTAATTTTCCATTCTTTTTGCAGACTGTTCCATGTTAGTGGAGCTGCACATCTAAAAGCTTTCTTCCCTAAGACAGTCCTAGAACTTGGCACATTTAATAAAACCACAGCATGCGATCTCAGGCAATAAGTACTTTCAATTCGCAGAGAGATCAGGGAGCAGATATAAGATGGTAGTTTATCCAACATGGCTTTGTAAATGAAAAAGTACCAGTGACTGAGCCTCCGTACAGTAAGTGATGGCATAACCGCCTTGGTATACAGGGTACAGTGATGCGTAAGTGCTTTACAATTTGTCAAAAATCTCAGTGCACTGTGATACGCAGCATCTAACTTGCTCAGGTAATTGGCAGGTGCATTCATATATAACAAATCACCATAGTCCAGCACAGGTAAAAAGGTCACAGTGACTAGCCTTTTCCTGGCCTCAAGCGAGAAACAGGACTTATTTCTGTAAAAGAAACCTAGCCTAACCCTCAGCTTTTTAAGCAGGTTATTTACATGAAATGTAAAAGTGAGAGAATCATCAAGCCAGATACCCAGGTATTTGTAACAGGTAACCACTTCAAGTTGTATTCCTTGCGTAGTTACAATATCCAAAGCAGTCTCCGGTGTATTTTTAGCTTTAGCTTTAGAAAAGAGCATTACCTTGGTTTTATCCACATTTAAAAGAAGCTTAAGCTCAGAGAGCTGAGCCTGAATAATGTTAAAAACAGCCTGTAATTTAACAACAGCCTCGTTAATCGAGGGACCTGCACAGTACATAACGGTATCGTCCGCATCAAAATGTAAGGTTGCTCCTTCGACATTTTCACCTAAACTATTAATATAGATAGAGAATAATAGCGGACCTAAAACTGAACCTTGTGGTACACCATTAGTGATGTTTAACCACTCAGAAGACAGCCCATCAAACTGAACACATTGGGACCTTTCAGAGAAGTAGTTTACAAACCACCCCACTGCATGGCTGGATATGCCAATACTGACCAGCCTCTGCTTCAAAATGCGATGATCGACGGTATCAAAAGCTTTGGATAGGTCAACAAATAGAGCTGCACAACTCTGCTTATTATCTAAAATACTCGTAATATCATTTACCACTTTCATTGTGGCAGTGATGGTGCTATGTTGCTTTCTGAAGCCTGACTGATGTTTAGACAGGATGTCATTTGTACATAAAAACTCCTTTACTTGTTCACTCACTAGGCGTTCAAGAACCTTAGCCAGAACTGACAATTTAGAGATGGGTCTATAATTGTTTAATAAGGTGGCCTCCCCTCCTTTTAGTAGTGGCAGGACATACGCTGACTTCCATACTTTTGGGATTTTGTTCGTGCTGAGAGAGAGGTTAAAAAGAGTAGTAAGAGGTGGAGCAATAAAATCTGCAGCTATCTTTAAAAAGAAAGGTTCTACGTTGTCCGGACCAGCCGGCTTTTTAGGATCTAGCTTGGTTAAGACTTCACGAACAACATCAACAGTAAAAGGAGTAAAACTGAAAGGGTTTTCCAGACCACATTGTTCTGAGTCACCGACTGTGGTGTTCACAGAAGCAGAATTAGAAACGGAATGAAACAGAGAGCCACAGGACACAAAATGCTCATTAAAACAATTTAACATGGTAGCCCTATCCGATATAGTGCCAGATGCTGTGGTAAGGCACGGAGGTAGCTCATTACGGATATCACCGGTGGATATCGATTTTATAGCTTTCCAGAATTTTCTAGGGTTGTTCAGGTTCTTTGTGGTAACTGACAGATAATACTTAGATTTAGCACTTTTGACATGTGAAGTGAAGCTATTTCTTAGCTGCCTAAAATGCAGCCATTCTACCTCTGAGCCTGATTTCCTAGCCTTTGCCCAGGCCTTGTTTCTCTCATGTAGGAGACTAGATAATTCAGCAGAAAACCAAGGATTGTCCCGTCCCTTCACTCTAAATGTACGCAGGGGTGCATGTCTATCTATAATTTCCATAAAACCAAGATAAAAATAAGACCATGCAGTCTCAACATCAGCACACAAATCGATTTTTCCCCAATCAAAATCAAACAGATCATGTACAAAACCCTGCTCCACAAAATGTTTTATGTCTCTCTTGATGATAATACGAGGTTTAACATTTTGGACTTTTGTGTCCCTAATTGTGGCTACAACACAGTGGTCACTCAGATCATTCGCAAATACTCCCACAGATGAGTATTTATGGGGAACATTAGTTAAAATGAGATCAATTAGGGAGGATTTATTTGGGGACTTAATATTAGGGCGAGTAGGACTGTCAACAATCTGAGTAACATTTAAAGAGATACAAAGGTTTTTAAAATCCTCTGACACTGTAGTTAACCAGTCCCAGTTAAAATCTCCAAGTAGCACTATTTCCTTGTAGTCTAGTTGCGATAAAAGATTTGCTAGCGAAGACAAGGAGTCTTTGACAGCTGAGGGGGGTCTGTAACAGCCCACTACCATGACCTGTTGACCCTTTGCCACTTCTATATTTAAGGCTAAAAATTCAAATTGCTTACTGATAGATTTGGAAACTAATGTGGATACACTGAACTTATTCTTAACATAAATGGCAACGCCACCACCTTTATTAGGCCGGTCGGTACGATACACATTATAACCATTTAAGGCAATGTCAGAGGCCACAATAGATTTATTTAGCCATGTCTCTGATAAAACAATGACGTCAGCGTCAGTCGAGCTCGCCCAAATATGGACAAAATCTAGTTTACCTAACAGACTGCGCACATTCAAGTGGATGAAACCCAACCCAGATCTAGCTTTAAAATCAGCAGGAGTAGCGATCTGACTACTGCTACTGGGCGGACCAGGGTTAGGTTGTACATTTCCTGACAGTAATAACAACAACAAAAACAGGCATCTTTTCCTCTTAAGCACATACACAATGTATGCGCATACACATACATTGTCATCTACTTTAGAATCACCGGAAAAGTCTGCGAGAGTGTGATTAGAGCTTAAGAAGCAGTCCTGAAGAACCATCATCGCAGGAAAACAAAAAAGACAAACATATTTTGTCGAGCAGATTGACTGTGACAAGGCAACCGGTAATTGTTTGTGTAACACATCCGAACCTTTGCAGGGGATGCCCACTGCGGGTGGCAGAACAGACCTGAATCCAGTAGACTCCTCAGAATGACTAGAGATCTTCTCATAGTCCAAAATAGTTAACAGGCACAGCAGAATCCCGATATGGGCCATTTTCCCAGACCAGCACACAGAATCCGATGTTCCTGGAGCAAAATCAGCACAGCAACAAAGGACAGACGAAAGCAGCAGCGTGGTATCCCCGGGGTGAAAGCAGGCCTCTGCAACAGCAGAACCAGGACAGGTGGAAAGCAGGCCCCAGCCGTGGTAAAATCCACCTCCGCACAGCAGCACACGCCCGGTGTTAGCAGGCCAAGCCCGAAGCGTGGATCCACTCCGTCTCTCCGCGACGACTCCGGGGTAAAAACCTCTCCAGTGCAGCCGTACTCTACAGGTGGGAGCAGGCCTCCGTAGATCGAAGATCGCAGGCAGCAAACAGGTGGAGCCGCTCCGTCTCTTCGCGACGAGCAGGCCTCCGTAGATCGCAGATCGCAGGCAGCAACATATGCTCCTGCCTGTGACTTGAGGAGGACACAGGTCAAGAGGTCCTCTGTCTTCCTGTGGGGGAAGTTTGGTTCATGTGAGTTTGTAAATACAAACGGGTCTTTGTTCCAATGTCTGGTAATGATTAAGGTAGGAAAAGGCGGGTTTTAGATCCCTCCTTTGGGATGTATAGAGCTGTGTTTCTGCTCTGTCTTCAGAGTGTTGCTTGGTGGCTCACATGAAAGTGTGATCTCTCCAGCCGTATTCTACTCTCAATAAATATCAGTGTTTGACTAAAGCCGCTCCAGCTTCCATCCTTTCCTGAGCCTTGGCTCTGCATTGCTGCACAGAAGTTTCCATCACAAATTGGCGTTGTCGGCAGGATACCAAAAGATCTTCAGAACTGGTAAGTGTAATTTCAAATCTATATTTGGACATTGCCTTACCAGAATCTGTGATTGACGGTATCATAAAATTACCTGTGAAACTGAGCGGCTGCATTTTTTTTGGTTTCTCTACTCTTTACATTTGGGGTTTTAATGATAACCTGGGGAATCGGTGTCTGAGGGGACTTCGTCCTGGCCGATTTTCCCTGTGACTGCTGCTGGGGCATGTGCCTTCAGAGCAAACACAGCTCATGTAAAAAAAAAAAACAATAAGAATATTTGGGGGTAATAATAACCGAGGAATATCGATTTTGACTGATTTCCTCTGTGTGTGTTTCTTGGAATTAAATTACCAGACAATTACACACAGCAAATATTCGGAGAGACCTTAAAGAGAGCATCAGTAAAGTGGACTTCTGCATTAGGAGCCATTAGAGGAGGCCGTTAACGCAGAGGAGAATGTTTCGTGCTCTCCTGGAGTCTTTGTGGCTTGCTCTGTGACCCGGGCTGTGAGCCGTGCACAGGGGGAATCTGAGCAGGGGGAAGAGGCCAGTGAGATAGATTCTGTGGTTATTCCTGACTGGTTGTTGTCTGTATCCCGCAGTGAGTTGGTGGTAGAGCAGAAAGCGGATTTGTCTCCCTCAGTCCGTTTTTTGAGGCGGTTCTCTCCACCGAGGAAGGTAATGGTGTCACCAGGGGTTATCAGCTGCAAGGGGGATTGCTGGTCAGAAAGTGGTGGTCACGTGGGAAAGGCTTCATGGGTGAGCCAGTGTATCAGATTGTGGTTCCTGTCAGATTTCGTGAGGAGATCCTCAGGAAAGCGCATGGACAGTCGGGACATCGGGGTGTGCGTAAAACATGTGGTTACATGTTGCGGTATGTCTTTTTGGCCTGGTCTGAAGAGAGATGTGTCTCGGCACGTTAAATCATGTCAGACAGGTAAGCCAAATCGGCAGCGACCTGGGGGTCAGGTTTTTGGTTTGTTGCCAAGGGCTAGTTTGCGGTTTATGGAAGGACATTCCGGGTTCTTCCAGGTGCTGGGTCAAGGGACTGACGTTAGATAGTTAAGGGAACTCCTTTCTTATGGGGGGGGGGGGGGGAGTGTGACGACCCCTCCACACTACGTGGGGTGCCGTCTATTTTTGTGTGCTTTGTGGGTGTTTACAGGTTCCGGTGGTGATGAGCCGCACCTGTCGGGGAGGAGACCTGCCTGATGAGCTACACCTGGGGAAAAGGTTATAGGAGGAGCCCAGCCGGATACGTCTCTCTCACTCCTCTGGGCACTTTCTCTGTGACCCCTGATCCAAACACCTAGGCACTAGCCCCTGCGCCACACGCCTCACATTACTGATATCAAAATCCTTCGGGATCGCTTAAACAGATTTAGCGGGTCATCTGAATTGAAACGGCAGTTAATTGAACCTGGTTCTTCAAGAGTTAATAGAGGTGAGATCTTGCTGACATTGGTGGATCTGAGCCAAGCAGTAAACTTACATAGACTCAATAACTTCTGTTAGGTCAATTAGTAGGTCTGAGTAATTTGCCGGAATAAATTATCAGCCCTCCCGACTCCTACAAACACAAAAAGCTGAGAAGGGAATGGGTGGGGCAAGTTGTCAGTGCCTCATGTGAAAAAAAAAAAGAAAGAGGAGTAGCTATTTACCATCCCATCATTCAAGGGTGGTTTTCACTATAAGTAATTTTTTTTTTTTGGACGGACACAATAATTTACATTTTTTTACTGTGTTCAATCTGAATTTACTTTAAAATAAAAACATCTATATTGATTCTGACACTTCTACATTCCACTCACAGGTTAGGCTAACCCTAACCCTTGCTTTGAGAAAAAATATTATTAATGTAACCCTTTTAGAAGGGAAGATATGGTCATTTGTTCTGGGAATGTCATTTTCGAGGGGTTAGTAGACTAAAAGCTTTAGGAATCCAAAGTACAACATATAATAAGTACCCTGTATCAAGATTGATGCAAAATAAGTGAAATTTGACCTTTTTAGAGAGATTTAGCAAAAAAAGAACACTTCTGGGGTCATTTGGGTGGATTTTCCATATCTCTGGCCCCCCTTGGTCGATTTTGACGAATGAAATCTCTTTCTAACCGCTAGAGCCAATGGAATCGAGGGGAAGTTCTACACACACCAACACATGAACAAATAAGGAGTGAGAGTGACGCGTGGCCAAAACCGGAAGCTGCATACACTCTGGTGGCTACCATTAGCAGCTACATTTTTTGCTCTGATTTTTACATAAAAATGGAATTATGGATTATAAATAATTGTTTCAAAGCCACAGATACATTATTAACCTATGGATCAACCGATTCAGCCGCGTTTTTTCTCGTTTTAATGCCATTGAACACGTTTTTTGATCAGATTGACAGCTACGGTGAGACGATCTCCCGTAAAAGCTCCGTAAAGGTACGTGTTGTGATGTCTGTGTTTGCTTCCCCTGTCGCGAGTTCGGATCGCTTATGGCACATTTCCACTGCAGCGGGGTAGCCCCGTTTAAGCGTCCCTAAGCGTCCTCGCTCAGGCCTCGGGCTGTCTCGCTGGCCGTCCGAGGCCGTGGCGCATTTCCATTACAGTTTAGGACCTGGGGTAGCAACGCAGTGTAGGCGGGGCGATCGGCTTTGTTGTTCCGTCGAGCTCCCGCTGGATTTTATCATCCCCAATGAGATGTAGGAACGTCGTCACCTCCTCGGTCGACCACGGTGTGCTTCTGTTTGACGTTGCCATTTTTGGAGCTCCTCCGTTTACAAAAATGCTGTGTATAAAAATGCTGCAAGCTTGCTTCTAGATATATATGCGACGCTAGGGATGATCTCGCGCGCGATCTTGTGACGATTCTCTTTGACCAATCAGCAGTCGAGAGTGTTGACGTCACTAGTTCAGCCCTGGCCCTGGCCTGATAGAACCACGATTTTATGGGGCCGGAAAAAGAGGGAAAAAGTACCTGCTAGGTGCTACGCTATATGGAAAGGCCACCAACAACTGGCCTGGCCGCTTGAGGACGATTAAGGACGCTTAAACGGGGCTACCCGCTGCAGTGGAAATGCGCCATTAGTGATGATACTATACTTAAATAATCAGTCTCAGCTTTAATCGGATATATTGTATGTGCAGTTTCGATAAGTAATAAGGGTATCTTTATTTTGAATTCTGTGCTAAAGTGCGTTAGCATTTTTTCGCTTAGTGCTAATTCAGAGGCTTGGTATTACCCTTGTGTTTTGTTTTGGTAAAAATTGTTCATATCTTTGTGTGAATGTAAATATATATCTTAGCAATGTTTTTTACTTGACTCAAATAAAAATGTTGAGGTCAAAAAATCTATTTGGAATAAACTAAAAAAAATTGCTGTAACAAATTAACGAATTTGTTGGAAAAGTTGGAAAGTTGATCCAAAGTATCAATTTTTTCAGTGTACGTCGGTGGCGAGATAGGCTACTGATGGTGTTCTCAATGGGAAAAATAACAGCAAGACTCCAGATGAAGTCGGATGCGTTTGTAAATAGATGGACTCCTGTAATCGATCATTTTGGGCTACAATTGTGAAAAGGTGCTGTAAAGATAAGGGTGGCCTTGAACAAAACTAATTATTGTTTATTTTAATTTATTTGTGTGTTGCCGATTCAATATTCTCTCATTCCTCTTTGTTTGGATGTAACTTATAGGATACCATGATGTATAATTCTCTGTGTTTGCTGAACTGTAAGTAATTGTTTGCTTTTTTTATTTCAACAATGTAAAATCGATCTGCATATGGTTGAATGAACATAAAAGAAAGCTGCAACTGATTCAGAACGCTGCTGCCCGTGTCCTCACAAACACTAAAAGAGTGGATCACATCAGTCCAGTACTGAAGTCTTTACACTGGCTTCCAGTCTGCCAAATAATTGATTTTAAAGTACTAAATGGTTTAGGGACAAATTATATTAATGATCTCCTGCAAAAATATGAACCATCCAGGAGTCTCAGGTCTTCTGGGACGGGTCTGCTCTCTGCTACAAGAGTCAGAACTAAACATGGAGAAGCAGCATTTAGTTTTTATGCCCCGACCATCTGGAACTAACTGCCTGAATCCTGCAGGTCAGCTGTGTTATGATCACTTTAAAGATCGCAGAAAAGGTAGGACCCAAATGCAGACTACAAAAACGGAAAAAAGGTCTTGAAACAAAAAGCGAGCTTTATTTAAAAGCAGGTAAACAAAACATGGCATAACTTGAAACGGTAGTACAGAAAACAACAACACAAAAACTGACCGTGAGAAACATGGAAGAAGACCGGAGAGAAAAACATGAAGTGTGACGTGACAGGAGGACAAACAAACAATGAACCGACCGGGGAACACAGGAAGAGACAAGACTAAATACAGGGAGGGGTAATCATGAGACGAGAAACAGCCGGGCAGGGGAGGCAGAAACACAAGGGCAACAGGTGAACACAATTAGACAATCAGACACACCAGGGAAACTAACGACAGGAAGGAAAACACAGGGAGAAGGACCAGACAAGAAACAAGGAGGAAAACATGAGACAGGGAGAACAGAACAGCAAAACAAACCCAAACCTAGACATACAAAACTAAAAACGTGACATAACATAAAGATCGTGACAAGCTGCAACTGTTGATACTTTTAAATCGAGATTCAAAACTTATCTTTTTGACGCTGCATTTGGATGAGTTGTTCAAATTCAAACTGCAGTATGGCTTTTTATCCATGTATTTTATACCTGTTGTGTTGATTTTATTATCTTTGCTTTTTAAATGCCTGTTTTTAAATGCCTTTTTATAATGTGCTTCCACTTTATTTGTTCTTAAATGTATTTTTGTTAAAACTTACCTTGTAATAAACGTAATTCTTATTCTGACTAGTTGCTGAGATTCACCACAAAGCAATGTTACTATTCCTTTAAGCTGGAGTCTGCGATTCTGGAGAAACCTTCTTGATATTTGAACTCAATATCCAAATAAATTCCTCCCTCTATATTTATGGTCCTTCTTACTCCCATTTCTTGTATCTTTATTTGCATGGCCTTTTCCTTGCTGAAATTGTGTTTCTCATAGGTTTGTACCAAAAAGTTTACCAATTTATTTCTAACATTGAAATTGATTAAGTTACGTTGTGAGGGTCTATACATCTTTTCTCAGAGCACCCAGATTTACTTTGAGTGGCCACATAAGTGCTTCATGTCGTAAACATCTATATTTTCAGAAAGACGCTGTGCTATTCCTGTAGCGCCCTGCCCCAGCGCCCCGCCGTCCCGCCCCAGCATCCTGCCCCAGCCAAGCTTTTTTCAGTGTTATTATAAGACTCCTTTCAAGAGCAGAGCATGTCAATAGTCCATTCCTGTTATGTGTGAATGCAGCATAGCTACTTCAAGAATAGGTTGTTGCCTTGCAAGGTACAAATAAAAAGTAGCTTCTTCACCACTAAGGTTGATTGACATGAATGACTTAAGTGAATAGAAATAAAGAGGCCAGGCTGCCATTCAACAGACACACGATACTTAGAGACCATCGAAGTGCCATACATTACATACATTACATACATTCAAAGCCCTCAACAACCTTGCCCCCCCCTACCTCAGGTCTGCTGAAGCTAACCTACTGCAGCCCATCAGGGCAAAGCTCCGGACCTAGGGTGACAGGGCCTTCGCTGCAGCCTCCCCCACACTCTGGAACTCCCTCCCCAGCCACGTCAGATCTTCCAACAATCTCACATCATTCAAACAATCCCTCAAAACTCACCTTTTCACTCTTGCCTTCAACTCCTAATCCGCTAACCCCTCGCCCTTATTCCACCTAGCTTAGCACTTTTTACTTTTGTTGTTATTTTGTTTTAATTGCTTGTACACGCTTTGATCACCAGGAAAAGCGCTTTATAAATGTAATGTATTATTATTATTATTATTATTATTAGGGCTGTCAAGTTAACGCGTTAATAACGCATTAACGCAAAACATTTTTAACGCCACTAATTATTTTAACGCTATTAACGCATGTGTATTTTTTTTCCTCGGCCGCCCCGTAGTTTCAGAGCGCATCGAGTTTAAAATACCATCTACAAGCTGATGCTAACAGCCCCGCTCCTGCCGCCCGCTTGTGGCAGACCACACTTCCACGCTCACCGGCAGGCACCGACTGGCTATTGGGAGGACCGGGAGGGTGTGTGTATGTGTGGCCCGAGCGAGCGAGAGAGAGACCATACGTGCATTGTTGTTGTTAGCATCTGGTGCTAGCTAGGTGCGTTAACGGATATAAGGAGCTGTTTAAATGAAAACAGAGGAGCGACATTTCGCCACAACTGCGCCGAGCACTTGACTGTATGCAGGTAGCCAGACAGTGGGACATTGTACGAAAAGTCAGCACACTCAGCACGGATAGTGCGCGCAACATGATCACAGCGTCCAGGCAGCTCCCGTTCGAGCATATGCCTTGAGTTGCACATAGCTCCAACGATCCAACACACACACACACACACACACACACACACACACACACACACACACACACACACACACACACACACACACACACACACACACACACACACACACACACACACACACACACACACACACACACACACACACACACACACACACACACACACACACACACACACACACACACACACACACACACACACACACACCATTTGTATTGTATGAGATAGGTTCCAGGTTGAATTGAGGCGAATATTTGTAATGTTCAGAGGTTGTTGTGTTTAATATTCATGAGAATATTTGTCATTGTTCAAATGATAATAAACATTAGCATAAAGCATATTTGTCCACTCATATGTTGATAAGAGTACTAAAAATATTCCTCTAAGGTACATTTAGAACAGATCAAAAATGTGCGATTAATTTGCGATTAATCGCGATTAACTATGGACAATCATGCGATTAATCGCGATTAAATATTTTAATCGACTGACAGCCCTAATTATTATACATCTCAGAAAGCTGCATACGTCAAAATAAAGCCATGAGGTTTGGTCGGACTCACAGGTGCAGAAGCTTTCTTTATGGTTATGCTGGGAGTCGTTGCCCTCAGTGTTCCGTTGACGCCATGGTAGTACCTGAAGCAGACCTGGGTCTCACCTGGGAAGGATGAGATGAGAGGGAAAGAGAGGTATAAATGATGAAGAGAAAATTAAACGATAATTAGTTATCTTTTCACCACATTGTCATTTGGACCTTGATACAAAACAGGTTTTGGGGTTTAGATCTTTTTTTATTAGTATACATTTAAAGCTCACCTATTATGCTATATTTGAACAATATATTATGGGGCCATATCTATACAAAACATGTCTCTGAAGTGTTTTGCTCAAAATACCAAACACATCACCCATTGTAGCATGCCTCATACCCCTCTATTCCAGCTCTGTTACAAAAGTGCTGATTCTGGGTCTGGCCCATGTAATGTAACCGGGCTGTAACCAGGCTGCTGCTGGCCCAGTCCTTTTTGAGCGTCCGCATGCAAGCAGTGAGCTCTGTGAAGAGAAGGGTGTCTACCGGCAGAAACTCAGCTAAACACTGCCCTAATTAAATGCCAAATTATGTTCCAAACCAAATCAAGCACTATTTCTGAAACAGTATGGAGTTCAAACTATTTCTATCTCGCGGATTACCATAAGGACAGTTCCTTTTATATCCGGCTTCTTTACTCATATTCTCTCCAGTACAGCGTTAGCTCTGAGTGTTAGTGATGCTTGCTAATGTAAACACAGACCATATTACTTCCAAAACATGTCGCGCATTGTTTCTGATACAGCACACAGCTTGACATGTTCTTTATTCAGTGTTTCCCACTAGAACATAGCCATTGTATGTATTATGTTTATAAAACGGACAAGTCAAATCAAGCAATCTGATTGGTTCTTAGCCGTGATATACTGAGCGTATACCACGGGTAGAATTGTAAGTTACTTTTCACAACAAATCAGTATCCCTCCGCGTCTGAGAAAAACAGTATATCGTTGGGCTGAAAAGCAAACTGCATACTGGAACAAGAAAGCAGCGGAGAAGTAACGGGGCAGAAACCCTCCTTTTTACGCAGCGGTCCAGACATAGACATCAAACGGCAAAACATATTCAGTGTGCAGTTCCTTTGTCATTAGGGCAGGGGTATCTAGATACTTTCCAAGGTTTGACATAATGAATTGTGCTACTTTGAAAGCAAGCAACGATGTTTTCAAATCTGTAATCAAAGAGGTCCGCAAAAACACTATCGACCAATCAGATTGCTTGATTTGACTTGTCAGTTTTATAAATATATTTACATTTCTTCCGTTACAAAACAAACTTACAAAGCATAAAATAGAAACATTTAAGATTAACTTCGACCTCCGGGGGGGTCTTACTATGGAGGAGTGGATTGAGGAGTGCCTATCTCCAGAAAAAAAAAGCACCTAAACGATGACAAGCAGAGCTACGTGAAGAGCAGGTAGACCAACTGGATAAGTACCCCCATTCAAAAGCTTTCTGATGCGGGTCTTGAAACAAAGCAGATAAATGATGACCGTTAGTGGCTACAGGTGCGAAAGCTCTCTCCAGAGCTACTGGAAGCCGAATCTCGGGGACCGGAGAAAGTGGAGCAATATTCTCGCCACGCCAAGCAACAGCCTAGAACAACCTCAACCTATACAAGTAACCACGTAAGCCATGCTACTGATGCTGGACAGTTTTTCAGTGGGTGCACAATAAACGGCAACATACAAATGAATGTAAATAAATAGCCAAATAATGGATCAACGCTCTCTGTCTAATATGTTCGCTAGCTGTTAGTGTTGTTGCATAACAACCACCTCGCACTATGTTTTGTGCAGAAGGCAACGGAGGGACTATTTTATTTTGAACATCATTATTTACGAATAAAAACTATTTAAATTAGAGTGTGTATTTTTCTTTCATATTGCCACACTTGGTAACCGTTTTATAAAAGCAATAGCTCACTTCAGGCCGTGATATATGCTCATTATATCACAGCTAAGGGGGTTGTCGACCCTCCGCTTCGCGTCGGGCCGAACCACGCCCCTTAGCTGTGATATAATGAGCATATACCACGGCCTGTCGTGAGCTATTGCTTAAATATAACATCTTTACTCTAAGTCACTCTCGTAGACACTCTGCTGAATAAACAGACATACAGCTGCGGGAGCTGATTCAGCTAGGCAACTGTATATGGGGACGATAGGTTGGGCCATTGCCAGGAGTTCAGTGTACTGTAAAGCCAGCCCACATTTTAGTAATGGCGTGAAGTTCTCAGAAAATCTGGATCAGCTCCGCTGTACCCGTTTTTAGAGACCTGGGTAATGATGAGTACCTCGGTTTGGGGGTCACGGGTCGGTACGGGTTCGGCACAACAAGAAAAAGCAACAAAGAAAAAGTCCCAAATGCATAATTCCATGTTTCTTTTTATTTATTTTTGAACACTAGTGCAAGTTTCAGTAGAAAAATAAGGAACTTTAACATTTTGAATAATTAACTGTATTACACAGTTAAAAACAAACCACAAACAGTACCACACACACTCAGATGGCCATATTATCTAATGACTGATGTCAAACAAAAAGGTTTCATCAAGCTGTAAAACTAAAAAGAATGTCTTGAAAATATTACAAAATAAATAATAAGAGTGTTTCAAGGGCGCATAGCCGTTGAAATATATATGCCAATACAATAGCTTCCGTTATGTATTTTGGTCTCTCGGCTTTCATGTCTATTGGTTTATTAAAAACAACAGGGATAAGCTGTTGAACTGCTGTTGTCTTTTGCCGGGCTCCGGTGATTGGCAAATGTGGGTGATGCCTTCTGATATGATTTAGCATGTTTGGCGTGTGTTACCATGAGCATACCGCACCGCTGTCGAACAACGCCGACACACCGTCCTCGTCCGATCCACCACTCGCACTCCATCGTTATTGTAGTCCACAGGGAATCCAAAATGTTCCCACACAGCTGATTTAAAAGAAGCAGGTGGGTTCTAGCTCCTGAAATCGCCATACTAACTTTTCTTCTTCTTGTATTTTTGTTCGTTTTGTTGTTTGTGTTTGCTTCTTGTTCTTCATTTGTTGTTTAAGGGCGGCTGGCAAACAGCTTTTAGGCGCAATACCGCCCCCTGGATAATATATAGTGTAATAGATACTGCCCTGAGTGACAGACTTTTTTCCCACTCATAAAAAAGGCGTATTCGTAGTGTGACTGCATGTGCCGAACCGTGACGTCCGAACCGTGACGTCCGAACCGTGACGGTTCGGGATGAATACGGATACCGTTACACCCCTAGTACATGCCACCTTTATTTAGTGGGAATGCTGACACAGCATTCCAACTGTCTGTTATGCTACGCACACAATTCTTTATTATTCCGCCGGGTTATTTTGCGCTGCTTCTTCTCCCACATTGAACATCGCAGAAACTCCGTTCAAACATCAAAACGTTCAGCTCGGTCGGGAATCAATGGCTATTACTTTTATCATTCATAACATCCAACAACAATCTTCATGCAACTTCAACTGCTAACTGCTCCTTCTTCAACTGCTAACTGCTCCTTCATACTTTCACTCAGAAAACTCATTCAAACTTTAAAATGTCACACATCTTTCTGACATAATTTGTGTAACACAACTTTTAAATCTGATTCTTACTTTTACAGATATTAAACATTGTTCAGACCTTGGTAAAGAGGCCTTCTTCAGATTTTAGAGTGCGTGATGTCACAGCTAGAGTGGAGGACAGATTTTGCCTTCATATTTTTCTTTTAAACCTGCCATAATTCCCAAACCCTACATCCCTGAGACATAATTTTTCATGACAAACATAGGAGAACATCTCGTAGCTTGAAAGATAAAAAAAATTAAGCAAAAATAATTAAACAAAATGCCTCTTAAGGGCATGAAGTGACAACAACTTTCAACATGTCTCCATTAAACTCCACTGTAAATTCAGGCTGCTCTTTCCCCACCACAGCAGCCGCACACCTTTAGTTAATCTGCCAAAAAGGCCATATTATTGACCCAAAAGTACACAAAAAGTACACTTCAGATGGCCAAGTTCCTTGACATGCTTCACGCTTTGAAATGTCACCGATATCTGTTACGGTTCTTCAACAAAACGTTCACATGTAACAGGTTTATCTCTCATTCAGAACAATGAAAATGCTTTCCTCTCACTAATCACCATGGAAACCTTTGATCTCTGGACACGTCGTTAGCTCAAATATAAACACCTGTGTCATGGAACACGATGATGTCATAACTCCAACTGACATGCTCAGAGCAGCAGACTTCAGATAATGGTTAATGGTCCTGCCCTCAACAGCTCTACGTCAATTATGGGGTTTCATCATATGCCGTTTCCATGGAAAGGCATCCCTCGCCATAAAAGACAATGTCGCTATAACTCCTATGAAAATGTTCAAAAAGTGCTCAAACTTCACATGTGTGCTAACAGTCCAGCCGTGAAGACATCTACGGGACATTTTTGAGATTTCTTCAAATGCTGTTGCCATGGCAACTAGGGATGTAACGATATACCGAATATCGCGGTATCGCGATAAATAAACGTCCCAATACCATCGTGAGACTGACAAAATCTACCACGATTAAAAAATATATATATTTAATTTTTTTAATTTTTTAGAGATCATCGATCTCTTTTTCAAGAGAGACCTGTCCAACATGGCAGCAAGTAGGTTACAAGATGAACATAAAACAACAGAACACAAAAGGACATCGTATTTACAGGGCTACATTTACATACCTAGAGACATTGACAAGTACCAACAGTATATTTATATCTCGCCCTATCAATAAGCCTCACCTTCTTGGCAAAAACTGTATTATTTTTGAAGTGGTGGAGAGACAATGCACAGTTTGACCCACTGCTGTCACCCATGGCCAAAGCATATCTCTCTGTCCCACTGAGGTGGCGTTAGACTTTTTCGCTGTCCGTCATTTTGACAGACAGGATCGTAAAATATCCGTCATAATCCATTATTACCCGTCGGGTCTGAACTCGCCACTAACGTGTCGCGCAGACGCGGGGGGGTGGAAGAGAGAGCACGCTAGTGAACTGTCAACGGGGGGGCGGTGTTATGCCGTGTTATGCATGCCCACCGAGATATGCATGCACCTCGCAGGAGCGCGCACAGCGTAAAGCAAAAACTCCCAGACATTTCAATGATCTGTACGGCAAAGTACGGTTTGGAAACGATATAATTTCCTTTTGGAGGGCATGCATAACACGGCATAACACCAGAGCCTCGCTGCGGGGAAACTTTGGCGCTGTTCCGAGTTTGTTCTAATCTGTCAAAATGACAGACTGCTTTCAGATTTTTCCGTCATTGTTAAAAAAAATATTCGGTTAACGCGACCACTGCTGTCCCAGCAACATCAGTACCAAGCGAGAGAGTTTTCCACAGCAGGGGATATTGTAAACTCCCAAACATCCCAGCTTCTACCTGGAAATGTGGACATGCTCATATTCCTAAAAACCTGTCTGATGATGTTGAGTGAGTGACTTAGTGAGTTTGAGTTGAATTACTTGAAAAACTAAAGTGAAACTTGATTTATTTTATTGCGGGGTCTGATTATTAAATGTCCTTGTTTATTTGTGAGGTGCAGTGGCACAAAGAAAATGCCTACTTTGTTTGGTAGTACTGGTTTTCTTGTTCCAGTCTATTACTGTCATTTTGTTTTTGACACTTTAAAATACTGCTATCCTACTAAAAATGCTGTACAAATCAGATGTATTATTTAATAAAGAACATTTTTCCAAGTAAAACATTTTTAAATTTAAAAAGAAAATTCAAAAAAAAAAAGTATTTTTTTCCCTTTCTTTATTATTCAATATCGCGATAAATACTGTACCGTGGACTTGTTATTGCGATATTATCGTACCGTGAGTTTATGGTATCGTTACATCCCTAATGGCAACACCTCACCATGAAACACGGTTTTCTCATAACTTCAGTGAAAATGCACCAAATGGCCCAAAACTTCACAGGTTTGGTAACGATGCAGCCATCAACGCATCTAAGCGTATTATGGGATGTCATCAAATGCCGTTGGCATGGCGACAGATCATTCACCATCAAGTTAGTTCAAGAGTTTGCAATTCAAATATTCTGCCGCTTTTCCAAGCCTTTTTACTTTCTTTTTTTCCCCCAGTGTTCATGTATCATTTCAATCTAAATTCTTCACTTTCTTCTTACACATTACATTTCAGCATAGCAGTTTAGCGTCAGCTTTTCAGCATAAAGCATTCCCACTAGCAATTTCTTCAGGAATTGCATTCTCTAGTTGTTCTTCTATTATCCTTGTGATGCAATACAACAATATGGGGACATCTCCAAGCCTTTTTATTTTAATCTTCCCTCACTTCTCTTTTTATACATACTAACTCCCAGTCCACTGCACAAACCTTGACACATTCCTTCCCTTACACAACCATTAAGTGTAAAATAATATACCTCAAAAATATTTAATTTAAGTTATGATGCATTTTCTTAATATTATCCTTTGTATGTATACTTTGTGTTTATTAATGTATTTGGGGGCTTGTTATTACTAATGTTTTTTTAAAATATATAGTATTTTTTTTTAAATATAGTATATATAGATACTGTATAGACAATATATATATATACCACCTCATTATCAGTTTCTCTGGTTTTACTATTTATGTATAGGTTTGTGTTTTTTTAATTGATTCTATAAACTACTTACAACATTTCTTGCAGTTGTTGATCAGAGTTTGAAAGCTAGTAAATAAGTGAGTTTTGAGAGATTGTTTGAAGGATTCAAGAATGTTGGCCTTTCGGATGCAGGCAACCTGGTTCTGGTCTCTTGCAGAGAAGCCCTACCTGGCAATGCCTTATTTTGGAGTTTGTTTCTATTTGGACTGTTTTATGTTGCCCCTTGTTTTTTCGTGGCAGGTGTATAAACCTTTATTTGCAAACATCCTTCATCTCCTTCCGTCATTCCCCCTGGGTGAACAGGACAATCTCCGGGTGGCGCCTGAACAGAACCATGTCGAAAGGAGAAAGACCGCTGGGACAGGCCCTCCAGCATCCCGCTCTAATGCAGGAGAGCACCACCGCCGACGATTTCCAGCAGAGCGAAGACCGTGCTCTCCTACAGGAACTGCTGCAGCGGAGCATGAAGTAAGAGTCCAGGCCACTTGCCGTCTTAGCAGGCAGACCTACTCCAGCCACGGGGAGGAGATTCCCTGCAGCAATTGCTACTCCTCCCTCGCCGCACACACCGACACCCACACACCCTACAGCCCAAACACTTCCAACCAAAGCCCAACCGTATCCTCCTCCTCTTTTTGTCTCACTAAAACAAAACTATTTTGGGAAGCTGAATAGGGTCAAGTCTTGTGTACATATATGTATATATATATTGTGAAAAAGTGTTTTTGTTACTAACCGTCACTGAAGTTGGAGGTGGAGTCAATTTTCCATACAATCTGTCCCTTATGAGATCCGTTGATGCCTCGGTTCTTGTAGTCCAGAAAGTTCTCCGATAAAGCCTCGTCTGGGAAGAGGTAACAACCGTTCAAACTAAAATGCTACTCAATCTCAAATAATTCTCTGATTAAGTCATTCTTTATAAGCAATTTCCCTACACTTTACATTACAGTCACATAAATTGCAATTGATTCTCCAAGTAGAATTGTCCTTGATCTACTAGAAATAATAGGTGTGCCACCCCATATTGTAGGAACTGGTATAAACCTTAGTGTAATAAAAATGTGCAATATTACAATGTTTTGGGAATTTGGACAAGTTGATGTATTTGCATTATAACGACATATAGTATAGCAGAAACACAATGGCTGGAATCTAATGTCTTGTTTATTTTTTCTGAGGATTTTTACAATTTAACAACTTAAAATGTGTGTTTGATAACATGTAGCTTCAAAGAAAAATATCAGAGGTGCACAACATACTCTGTCTATTTAGTAATTAGTATTTAGATGAGTTGTTTTGGGATTTTGATCAGGTCAGCTCACAATGATTGATTGTTGTGACATCATATGCTTGATGTGATGAATTAAGGGCAACATGACTTAATGCTGAAGAAAGATAACCGGGACCAAGCCCCAGTTTATGGACCGCCAGCTCTACGAATGGCGCATTTCCACTACAATGCGGAGCGCGGTTTAAGCGTGCCGTGCCCCAGGCCCGTTTTTGGTTGCGTTTCCACTAGGCGTAGTTCCGGCTAGCGGGAACTTTTTCAGTTTTCTGGCTCTCCAAAATCGAGGTTCTTTCCGGGCCAACAACCGGGCTGAGTATGCTAAACTAGTGAGAGAATCGCTGGCAACTACAACAAAATGAACATATTTTACCGTGATTTAATTGTAATATACGTTTCAAAATGATGCTGAAGTAACAACATACTGATACCGGTTAATAAAAACCATGACTTAATGCTTTGACAAGTCTGCAGACAAGACGGCAGGTGAAAAACCTTTTAAAATGCGTGTTTTCTTGGCTAAGCTAACGCAGTACATGCTCCGAACGTCCACACTCACAACAACGGCCTATACAGAAATAAATAAAGCAGCGACTGTATTCGCCATGACACAGACAGTCTGTGGTTTGTACTTGTTTCACTTTTGTCTAGTTTCTGAACAGATATGAGGAGCTGTGAGCTCTGAGGGTTAACAATTAACGGCTGATGTTGGTTTTGTGTTTCGCATTGAAGATGACGTCACGGCTCCGCCTACACTGCGTTACTATAGTTACTACCCCAGTTCCTAAACTGTAATGGAAATGCAGCATAAAGTGAGCCTGGCCTAACAAGGCCTAGCCATACCGTACTAAGCCGAGCGAGGCCCTGCAGTAGAAAAGCGCCACAAGTGAGCTAAACGGTGGCCCTTTTCTCAATTATTTTTTTATTATCTTTAAAAAAAAAAGTCAAACATGTCTGGCCTCACTGAAGATTGGAACCAACTGGGCCAAAATACCATCTAAATTGTGACAATGAGTACTCATTTAAACTTTGATTGTATGTGGTAACTGGTTTCATCATTAAATATAGTTAAATGATTATTGTTTATCTTGTATCTATCTCAAATTCTAACATTCAATGTCATCATGTCACAGCTCACTTACCGACATGATACATGCCAATCCAGTCCCCAGCATCCACTTCCTCCTTGATATCCCATGTGATTACGAGGTCTTCAGACTGGGCTATGGTGTAGTGGGAGGAGCTGATGGTTAGAGTGGAGCGAGTGTCAAGAGAGACCAGATCAGTGTCACTGGTGGACCGCGGCAATCCCATCATGAAGTCCTCCTGATTCAGACCATTGACAGCAAAGCTGTCTGGGCCGTAACTGTGACGAACTGCACCCTTGTAGCGCTGACGAGTCTGGCTGCTGTGGGTCGGGGAGGCCATGGCAGCCAGGCCAAGGAACCTATTCTGGTACAAGTTCTGCAAAAAAAAACATTGTCACTCTAGCTTAAGGATCAGTTAATACAGTGTTCAATGCAACATTTGTTTTCATTTTTTCCAGAGAAAACCTAGTCATCCTGCTCACAAATAGGGTGATTACTTTGAGCAGTGGTGGAAGGATGAGGGTCTGTACCAAAGATGTAATAATGTACATCGTTTTTTCCAGAGTGTAGAGCAGAGGTGCCAAGTACGTCGACCGCGATCTACCAGCATTGCCCCTGCGGTCGACAGGTAGATCGCGAGTCATTCATAAAAATAAAAAATCCAGCTCCGTTAAAATAGACAAAACAGGTTTTGATCCCTCCTCCCTTGGCCTCCCTGCCACTTAATTCAGGAGTTTACTTGATTGACAGAAAAAGCGACCTATCGCTTTCCAGTCTGTTAACCCAGAATGCAAAGCGATACAAGATCAGTCAAGTGCCGGGAAAACTCAAATGAATGTAAAGAGACAAACAAGAGACAAACAACAAAATGAGTGCGGGACCGAGCAAAAAGCAAAAAACATACCACTTCCACACAGAATGGGAGGAAGAATATTTTTTTGTGATGTCACATTCAAAGGTTATTTGCCTTATTTGTAAAGCAAGCATCACTCTGCCAAAGAAAGGTAACGTGGAGAGGCATTATCGGAGTGTTCACAAGGCATATGAGAGCGACTTCCCTCCTAGTAGCGAGTTGAGAAAGAGAAAGGTGAGGGAACTTAAGTCACAATTAGCTGGACAGCAGTCACTTTTCTTAAGGCCGACATCCACCGCAAAGGCAGCCACTGAAGCATCTCTACGAGTGAGTCACGCTATAATCAAACACAAAAAATCCTTTGAAGATGGAGAGATGGTGAAAGAAGCCTTCGTAGAAGCAGCAGACGCCTTGTTTTGGGATTACACAAACAAAACAGAAATAGTAAACGCTATCAAGGCCGTCCAATTATCACGGAGCACAGTCACACGTCGCTGTGAAGTCATGGCTGAGGATTTGACCCAGCAACTCAGGAAGGACATAGAAGACTGCAAGTGTTTCTCACTCCAACTAGACGAGTCCACTGACGTGAGCGATACAGCGCAATTGTGCGTTTTTATCTGGATGGTGTTCACAGACATGACGGCGAAAGAGGAACTGCTGACAATTCTGCCAATGAAGGAACACACTCGGGGCGACGACATTTTTCGGACGTTTAAAAACTTTGTTGACAACACTAAACACCCCATGTCTAAGGTGAGTTCCATCACAACTGATGATGCGCCTGAGATGGTGGTCCGGTGTAATGGCTTCATCGCAAAATGCAGCGCAAAGATTTGGCCAACTTCCAAAACATCGCCTCTGTCAATAACATTACATCTGACTTCGAGAAACGCTTCTGAGACTTCGCTTTGCTCGAGCCAATCACAAGGACTTACTTCTGGGTCTCTGTGTTTCATTCAAGCTTGGAGAGAGAGAGAGAGAGAGAGAGAGAGAGAGAGAAAGAGAGAGAGAGAGAGAGAGAGAGAGAGAGAGAGAGAGAGAGAGAAAGAGAGAGAAAGAGAGAGAGAGAGAGAGAGAGAGAGAGAGAGAGAGAGAGAGAGAGAGAAGCCTATTGGAACTATGTGTATATCATTATTACTTTGAGAGACTGTTCATAGGACCCATTTGAGTCTGGTGTCTAAGTTGAGTGTTCTACTCATTTATTGTATTCCTTGCACTTATATTTGTGTTTTATGTTTAAGATTTCAGGACCATGGAGAGTGGTTTCTTAGCCTGCTTGTTATGTGTTTCTTAACAGAGAGGAGAGAGAGAGAAATAAATAGAGAGAGAGAGAAATAGAGAGATAGAGAAATAGATAGAGAAATAGAGAGAGGTTAACATGCCATTTTAGTTTTATGTATTCATGTATTTGTTTCTGTTCAAGAACCCAAATAGAGTTGTTGTAGTTATCCCATGTATAAATAAAACGTGTTATTCAGCCCCTTGCAATTTGGGATTTTATTTTTGGTTGGTCGACCTCGGTGAGCTGGTCATTTCAAAAGTAGCTCACCGGCCAAAAAAGTGTGGGCACCCCTGGTGTAGAGTAAGGACTGTTATTTTACATGTGGTGTTTATGGATTGATATTAGGTAATAATCATATCTTTCTTAAATATGTACTGTAAGGCTTTTGTAATTTGTTATTTTAAATATGTCTAAAATATTTATGTCCAGTTATGTATGTTAGTGTCTACAACAGGACACAATTCAAACCTATTTTCCTTCTTCCATGTTTGATGGCAAAATAAGCTCTTGAAAATGGTGTCTTTCATTCTACTCTGTAAGAAACGCAGAGTGTGTGCAACTAGCAACCAAAAAAGAAGATGATAAATCACTACTACTTTAGCCAGTTATCCTGATGCACCAATCACTATTTTTTACTAATGGTGAATACCCAATTATGATTTGATACCTAAAATTAGACTTTATAGAGCAGTGTTTCTCAAACTTTTTCAAACCAAGGACCACTTAACCAATAAAAAAAACACTCACAGGCCACCTAACTCAAAACAATAGGCCTGCTTACCACTCCAACAATATGTTACAAATAACAGCCTAATAATGATAGCTTTATGTGACCTTCTTTATATTTTTCATTCACACATTAAATCAACAATACAAATACAATCAATAGAATATCCAAAGAATACACAATATTAAATGTTAATAATGAATAAATTGGTGAATCACATTGTCACTTGTTAGACGCTTTTATCCCAAGTGATTTACATACACTCCATACTGTGGACAATCCCCACAGGAGCAACTTGGTGTGAAGTGTCTTGCCCAGAGTCAGACACAACGCCATGTTGACTGCAGTGGGGATGATTTGTGCTCCCATTATACGAAGATCAACGCATTAGCCCATTGAGACATAGCCTCCCTACGGTTAAGCCTATCACGGTAAAGAAAGAAATAAGAGAGAAAGTGCATATCTATATATGTCAGCAGTACAAAGCTTCTGTCAGTCAGAGGGTTAGGTACAAGTTGAGATAGTTATCATGTGAGGAGAATTTACTGAAATACACTTCATATCTTTGCATATTTTTTCAATAACTGTCATGAAGCAGTGATTGAACCAACCTTGGTCATGGGTTTGTTTTAAATACATATGTCATTCCAGGCATATTTTTATTAAATTATGAACACAAATTGCCAATCTGCCCTTTTATGCATATGCATCATATGCTACATCTATGCTACACTCTATACTAATCATTTTTAAACAGTTTGAGAAGCACTTAAAATGTACTGTATAATATATAATTTCAAATGGGACATTTTACCAATATACTCACGGACCACTAGGGGTCACTCACGGACCACCAGTGAGAAAGACTGATAAAGAGTATGGAGTATAGAAAAACCCCAAACTAACCAATTTGAAGAAATATTTGGGAAGCTTTACAGACGCTTGAGATCTGAAACTATTGGTGGTTACAGTATGTAGCTGGTTTTGTACTTAGCATGCTAGTTAGGTTAGTATGCTAGCTGAGAATAAGTGTTTGTTTTTTTGTGGATTGAGCAGCAAGTTAATTTGACATCTTGTTAACTGGTTGTTGTTAGCGAGCATGCTTTGAGCTGATGACAGTATCTGATTATAGTGTAGATTCAAGGGAATATAACTTGCTACAGAAGTTTGGTTGAGTGTGTGGGTTCAGGTAAAGTGAGGGTTGTTCTGGAATCGGAACACACTATTGAGCCTTCTCAGTGTTGTTAGCCCAACTCAACAAAACACCAGTTATTGAGAGGATGCTAGCTTATGACCCTTTAGACTGCAGTGTTGGCGCCCCACCATCGGAGCCCCGCGCCCCCCTGAAATTCAAGGTGTTTTTTTTTGTATTACTTTTTATTTTATTTTATATATAGCACCAAATTGCAAATAATCTATAACTACTGTCACTTTTCACATTGAACATGTGCTCTTTTATTAAATAAACTAAACGCTTTCATTTTAAGTTGTGAGTTTAGTGCTGACCCTAAGAAACACTGATGCATTAATCAATAACAATAATCCACAGCTCCTCTCTCTGCTCCAGAGGATTTAAAAAATATATATCCCAATATTGCATTGTTACACTTAAATTCAAATTCAAATCATGTTTTTCACTTTGTTAGTCAGGTAAAGGTTTCCTATACCAGAGGGTTTCTACCTTGCTATTGGTAAAACTTAGAAAAGGCTAGGTTAATTGTGACATGAGCAGCCTCTTTGTTCCAACCAGATGTGCCTTTAGTTGGTCAGGAGATTCTGCTCCTCTGCTACTCTATCTCTGTCTAGAGATGAGCCTTGACTACGAGTGAGCCATCACATTCAGATGAAACTCACCTATCAAGCCGTTGCGATTAGCCTAAACAGATACAATAAAGAGATTAGAATTGGTCACCAAGTATCAGCTCTTTGCATTGGGGAGTGTAGGATTTAAAGGCAGCTTTAAAATACTGAAAAATATTATTATAAATCAACTTATTGTTTCAACTCAATAAACTCAATGTGGATAATTTTCTTTCGGAAATTTGAAGTATTTTTTTCCATTGGGTGTCCCTGAGACATGAGGTCACAGTTGCCTTGACCTTCAAAACTCCAAATATCTTCTGGTCATTCTTGAGTCTTAAGCAATGTTTGTGGAATGCTAGAATGCGAGCGGACTGACGAGACAGTGAAATTTACAAGACATAAACAAATAAATATAAAAAAACAACAATAAAAATAGAAATAGTGCAAGGTAAGGTGTTAATATAATTACTTTTATGTCAAAGCTAATTTATCCAGGTCTGAAAATATGTATCAAACGTGTCGGTTATTTAGCAGGGTGTAAAACCATATTAATCTTTTTACTAAAGATTAGCTTGATTGACTAAACCTTTTCCAAAAAAGTAGCTGTGGGGCAAAGTGAGCCTAATGCTTTGGGGTAAATGGAAGCTAACTTAATTCTCTGTAGTATAGAATTGTATTTTTTAATGTAGTTTTACACAACTGATTTGTTTTTTATGTTTGAAACATTGAAGAAACAATAACATTCCTTATGCAAACAACTGAAACGAGAAAGGGTTTAGCGGGTAGGGTGTCCAAGAGATCACATGATTCAGTAGGTCAGCCAATGTTAACTGGTTTGTGTAGCTAAATACAGTATCTTTATAGAATCAATTATATTCTTTTAGGTCTAGATTGGTTCTATTATTTTAAGACACGCCACCATCTTTCCTGCATGGCAGGAGTTCTTTGACAATCTGGTTAAAGTGATGGACAGATGAGAGAATACCACATTTGATAACATGAATAACTATCAATGACTAGCCTATATAAATCAGTAAAGTATATTGGCAACAGACTGGCACATGAGTTTACCTACCAGCTACATTTATAAGGATATCTATTTTTGGGCTATTTGGTCATACTGGTCTAGTTCTTTCATGTTTGTTTTACTGGCATTAATTCCCTCCAGACATGATTTATAATGTTGACGAAACAGGTGTCACTACAGTGCAGAAACCAAAGCAGGTAGTGGCAGAAAAAGGATGATAGAGACATATTTTCATGGCCCTTTGTTACAGATGCATTATTTTCATGTTGACTGATTGACAGAAAACACCCTGAAATAACAATTACTGTTGTCATTTGACTTCTATCCAGTGGCGGCTGGTGCATTTTTCTCCAGGGGGGGCTCTACCAAAGCAGACTTATACACAAACTCAAAACATACGTCATATTACAATGCAGGGCTAGGTCAAAGGCACACAGCACTTAAAACAGTCTATTATTTGAGTGCCTGTTTTTGTCAACCTCCTTATTATGCTTACTGATCCCTATCCTGTAGCCCTCATTGGACAGCTGTGTTTACTTTCCTAAACATGGCTAGTCGCATAGCATCATCCATGTGGACTCTAGTTTGTTCATGCTTTTCAGTTTTTCTGATATGTGTACTCATATCTCATGCATGCAAGTGTAACATACACAGATTAACACATAGGACCCCTAAGTGTAAACAAGGTAAATATAGCTAATGCTAGCTGTGCAATACGCATGTATACAGGCTAGTATGGCTAACGCTAGCATGTATGCTAACGCTAAAGTGTATGCTAATGCTAGCGTGAATGCTAACGCGTTTTCTCATTGTGTTTAAACATCTCCAAATGTTACTAATACTACATGTTACTAATCCTTACTGTAGTAACTCAGGGCTGCCAACACTCACGCATTGAGCGTGAGAGTCACGCAATTAACCTCACGCCACACTTGCCTTTCCTCACGCTAAGTTTTCGTCCAAAATAAATGTATATAAAATTAAAGTGAAGGAACAGCAAACCGAGCGGTCTACGAAATGAGATGGTCTTCTGGTTTAGTTCAGTATAGTTGGAACGATATTGGGAGATTCTGATTTCACGGATCAATAACTCATGAACAAAACGTTATTCAGACACAAATGACGTCTCCTAAGTACCGTGGTAAGGTTGACAACGAACTACAATTACATTTTGATCAAAAAAAGCCAATACGCGCCGTCCTCCGAGCTGGACACATTACATTGGTCTCTATCTGCAGCCGGAGAAGAAACGAGTGCTCAGGGACCGTCTGCAAAGTGCAACTCCGAAAAAAGAGAATACAATAATATTTAATCACTATTATAAAGCTTATTACTACCAAACTCACTTCACACATCAATAGTGTGTCATACTATCCACATAACCCTGCTTTAATAACTTTTGATGTACTGTTACTGGACTACAAACTGCCAGACAAGATCTCCTATACGAGACATCTAACTGAAAGTGTTATAGCAACATTTAAGGAAAAAGTTCTGTCAACATCTAGTGCAATACCTTGTCTCAGTGTATGGGAAGACTCCTACCCTAATTTTAACCCACCCCCCCCACCCCCCAAATAGATAATGCTGTTGATGGTGCCACAGACGCGCTCCGAATAATATTGGACTCTGTTGGTCCTCTTAAAAAGAGGAAACTAAAACAAAAATTACAACAACTTGAAAGGAAATGGCGTTCTACTAAGCTTGAATTATTTTGTGTACTTTGGCTTGTTAACCTTAAAATATATAAGGAGGCTCTACAAAATTCCAGAGCAAGTTATTACTCATCATTGATAGAAGAAAATAGGAATAACACCAGATTTATTTTTAACACCTTAGCCAGGCTGACCGAGAGCCTCTTCTGAACCATCTATCCCGATTCCACTAAGAAGTAACGACTTTATGATTTTTTTTATGACAAAATCCAAACTTTCAGAGACCATATTAACCTCCTATTTCCCTTATACAGCACTGAGGTGTCTACAACCACTGGTATATTTTTACCGGCTATTACACCTGAAATATACCTAGATAGCTTCTCTCCAATAGACCTTAACCAGCTAACTTCCATTATTTCCTCTTCGAAACTGTCAACCTGCGTCTTAGACCCAATTCCATCCAAGCTGTTTAAGGAAATGTTACCCCATAATAAAATTAATAAATATGTCATTATCATCACGCTATGTACCACAGTCATTTAAGGAGGCTGTAATTAAACCTCTCCTTAAAAAATCTAACCTTGATCCTGAGGTTATGGCCAACTACAGACCAATATCTAACCTTCCCTTCATCTCTAAAATCCTTGAGAAAGCAGTCGCTCAACAGCTGTGCGAATACTTAAAGGGGACCTATCATGCAAAATGCACTTTTGTACGTCTTTTATACATGAATATGTGTCCCCGGTGTGTCAGGGAACTCACCAAGTGTCAGAAAACACAACCGTCTCTCTTTTTCTCCGTACCCAAATCTCTAAAAACGGGGCTGCAACAGATCTGATACAGACTGATCTAGATTTGAAAATAGTCTGACGTCAGTGACGAGGAGCTCCACCTATATGGCCAACTCTACACCTATCAGGGGAATGAGAGGTTGCCGTGGCATGGTAACAGCATGGTAACATGATGCTCGTAACTCGGCCCCCTCCTTTGCAGGGGGGCGTGGTCAGCTGCAGCGCATGCAGGGTGGAGGAGAGGAAAATAGAGCAAAATGTTTGGTATTTTTAAAAAAAAAACGTATAAATATACCTTATATAGGTATGGCCCTACAATATATTATTCAAATATAGCATGATAGGTCTCCTTTAAATAAGAATCAATTACTTGAGGAATTCCAATCAGGCTTCAAAACTCATCACAGCACAGAGACAGCACTAGCAAAAGTCACAAATGACCTTCTCATAGCATCTGAAAGTGTCCTTTGCTCGATCCTGGTACTGTTGAGTACCTAAGTTGGAACTTTCGATACCATTGACCACAACATCCTACTAGAAAGATTAGAACAGTCCATTGGCATAAAGGGTACTGGAATAAACTGGTTTAGGTCATATCTCTCAGAACAGCTTCAGTTTGTATCGGAGCATGATGAATGGTCAATAAAAACCACACTCAATCATGGAGTGCTGCAAGGATCTGTCCTCGGACCCATTTTGTTCTCTCTTAATATGTTGCCATTAGGCAAAATTATAAGGAAACATTCCATACATTTTCATTGTTATGCTAACGATACACAGCTGTACCTATCGTTCAAGCCGGATGAACAGTATAAATTATCTAAACTACAAGAATGCGTGTCAGATATAAAACCATGGATGACCTGCAACTACTTATTTTTAAACACAGACAAAACCAAAGTCATTTTACTTGGCCCCAAACAATTCCAAAATGATGCCACAATTGACATAAGAATGATTGATGTATCACCAAGACCTCCAGCTCCACAGTCAAAAATCTTGGCATTGTCTTCGACGAAGATTTGTCCTTCAAATCTCACATAAAGAATGTTTCACGGACTGCCTTCTTTCATCTCTGCAATATAAAAAAAATCAGACACATACTGACTCAAAATGATGCAGAAAAACTAATTCATTACCTCTAGGCTGGATTACTGTAACTCCCTTCCATCAGGCTGTCCCACCACATCCATTAACAATCTTCAGCTGGTACAAAATGCTGCAGCCCGTATACTCACTAAAACCAGAAAAATGGAGCACATCACTCCAATTTTAGTTGCTCGACACTGGCTGCCGGTAAAGCACAGACATTATTTTAAAATACTTATTTTAACTTACCAGGCGCTAAATGGTCAGGCACCTTCGTACCTAAAATATATTTGTATCCACTATTGCCCCGCTAGAACACTATGCTCCCAGGGTGCAGGTCTGTTAGTGGTGCCCAGAGTCCGCAAAACAAGATCAGGAGTCAGAGCGTTCAGCTACCAAGCGCCTTTGCTCTGGAACCAACTTCCTGTTTCAATCAGAGAGGCAGAGAGTGTCCAAACTTTTTAAAGTGCATTGAAGACCTACATTTTTAACAAAGCCTTCGGTTAGAGTTCGCATTTTATGGTATTCATTTGATTTGATTTTGATGGTACTTAATTTGAATAATTTGAATGTGTTATGTGTTTTTATTGTCTTTTGTTGTTATCTTAATTTATTTTGTATTTCTATTTGTATTACATACACTATCTTGTCTTTTCATTTTTTTGTAACTGCATCATTTACAATGTTATTTGTTTTTAATCTGTAAATCCCACTGAGACAAACGAGTTTTGTGATATTGGGCTATACAAATAAAGATTGATTTGATTTGATATATGCCTGAGTCTTTAGAAGGCCCCCTTGCATTGGAAGACATCCTGCCTCAATTATGTGCCATGCTGTGTCCCGGTGGCTACAATGAGTTTTATTATGCATATTTGCTTCAATTTCTTATTTGTATATAATTATTTATTTATTTTTGCTCTAATTGTTGCAACTGTTACAAAACCTAGTTACCCCCTGGGATAAATGAACAATTATGGTTCTGATTCTGATGAACAACTAAGGTTTTATATCTATTCAGCATGGATACTGTGATCTCTTCAAAATGCAGCATTGTTGAAATGTGAGTTTTTCATCTGATCAGAGAATGCTCGAGTTGGAAAGGAGCTTCAGGGCACAACTCAGTCAGCCTTGACAGATTGTGATAAATGTTGAGGCAATTTGTACGTGCAGTTGATAATGAAGAGAGGTATATGACTGCCCAGCATATAATTCATGGGCCTGCTTGTCTTACGGCCCGTCCACACTACAGCTTCAAAAAAAGCTTGGAGCTGGCCGTGTCTGAAGCTCGACCAACAACCAATCACATGAATCTCCCGCCCCTGACACACAAGCAGCGGTTTGATTGGCTAGAGCTTGTACTGGCATATGATTTGATTGGCTGACGCTTCCACCGAAAGCTTCAGAAGCTTCAAAAGTTGAACATTGCTCAACTTTTGCAGCCTGAAACGCCAGGAAAGCTCCGCTCTGCTTCCCACAATGCAGTTCGGCGAAAAATGACGTCACCCCATTCAAAGTGAATGGGCAGACGCGTTGGAAACCGTTTTTGAAGCTGTCGAAGCTGTAGTGTGGACGGGCCGTTACCGTGTAAGAGGAACATTTGAGAAAAAGCCAGCATCATTACTGATAGGCAATGTTTGTACCAATATATATATGTTTTGAAAAAATACAATAATAAATATGCAATGCACTTCGATTTTATCTTGGAATTTACACAATGATATTTCAATATAATGCATGAGAGAATATACTGAAATACCCTGCCTTAAAAATCCTCCAAGAGAAACTGGGTGGTGCAGGCAAATGGAGAGGGTAAAGGGTGATCGTGGTTGTAGCGGCACTGACCTTGATACTACAGAGCTGCATCAGCATATTGAACAGTCAACCCAAAGTAGACCAAAACCTGAGGGAAGTGGGAGGAGAAGGGTGGGGTGTTACAAACCATAGAAAAAAAAGTAGAGGCTGTGAATGTAGAAAGTGGGACTTAGGTATGGCAGTTTGGTGCAGGAAAGAAAACTGCATCCTCAGATGTTCATGTACGGAGCCCCTAAAGGGACATGGGAAGAAAAGAAAAAAAAACAGAGAGATAAAAAAAAAAGTCAGGATAACGGGTTTGTATCTCGTGCGCACGCGAAACATTCGCGTGCGCACGAGAAAGTATCTTAAAAAAAAGTCAGGATAACGGTTTAAGGGACATAAAAAAAATATATGACAAAAAAAATAAAGTCAGGAAAACGGGTTACTTTCTCGTGCGCACGCGAAACTAATCCGTTATCCTGACTTTATTTTTTAATCCACTTCCTATTAACCAGTGCGCCAAGGAGGAAGTGCAGCACACAGTAGACCAACATTTCAATGCAGACTTGTATGTATACGTTTTGAAATGACAGTGGAAAGGTATATTTTAATCTCGGACTTCCTTATAAGGACATTACGGTCCTGCTTGCACGTCGTCACCGTTACATTCGCTCAGTATTTTCAGGTAGCTCATCCAAGTCCAACCCATAAACAATGGCAGGGGAGGTGGACATATTCACGTTCCTGAAAAGGCGAAATATACCCGATAATATCGTCCATCAACTGAAAGATGACAAGGTAAGTTATTCTGCTGTTTACCTGTTGCATGCACTTACAGCTAAATGTAGCATTACACTGTTTTTAGCCTATAGGCCAATTTGTTAGCCTCATTTAGCTAACTTACTAGTATAGTAACGTTGTTTAAATTTCTTCTGCTTTCTCCAGATCGACATTAACGTCATAAATGTCATGACTGATGAGGAGTTGGGGAAATATATCGAGAGATATGGTGACCGACTTGCACTCCGAGCCTTTTGTCGGCAAATAACGGGGACAAACGAAACAACTGTTAAGTCGGGAGAACGAACAACAGTTAAGTCATCTCTCATGGAGAAAATAAGAGTCAGACTACAGGGAAAAGGGGAAAAGGCAGACCCTGATGTCGGCCCTGGTGTTGGAAATAAACATGCTTCTAAAGACTCACGGAGGGTGGAAATAGGATGGCTCAACTTTCAAAAAGGGAAATATTACCAGGTCCGTACAAGACAGGGAGGTGGGACACGGCACATGTCAGTCCAGAAAACAATGACCATGGAGGAGCTACTGGATATTGGCAAAGCCTTGTTTTTTCCAAATGGGAAGTCTGCCAAAGGACCGCTGAAAGACTTCAAGTTTGACGTTCGTGATTTTAGTCACTGCCCAGTACCCCTTGAAAACACTGTGCAACAGCTTTACGATCAAACCAAACTACGAATGCTGCGCATCTACACCTGCTCCAAGGAAAAGGATAAAGAACTTTCTCCTAAGGATGCCACAATAATGCTCTCTGACTCTGACACATCTTCGGACTTCGAGCCCACAGACCATAGGCCAATCAAGGTGTGCTATTTTTGTCTTTTTCCACTTTTGTATTCAGTCAAAAACGTATTGTTGTGGAAGTCTTTAGACATATTTGTACTAAACAGGTGAAAACGTTTGTTTGGAATGTGAAACTTCAATTAAAGTACACACAACTAATATATAGCATATGTGTAGGTGCACTATTTAACTCTTAACAAATATGAAGGTGGCCCATTTCAAAATGTAAGGTTTTTAAATGTGAACGTATTTAGTGTAAGCCGATTACCTGCACATTCACCTCTTACCCCCTTTTCCCCAGATATATCTATTTACTAAATGTAATGTGCAATCCATTTGTAACATTAAAAAATCCTAAAAAGATAAATATATCTATTGATTTTCTCAGTCAGAGTAATAGTTGAGTTAGAAGAGCTGCTCAGATGTATAAATATTGGCTCTTACATTTCTATTCACTTCTTTGCAAATCCAAAACCATAAAAAAATAAAAAATGTATTTAATTGAACAGCTCTCCAGTCTAGACAAGTCCATCATCTGCTAATCTGCTCATTTCATTTTTAGACCAGGAGAAAGCAGAGACTGTCTGTGAGGAACCAACCTAGGAGATATCATCCCTCGAGGATCGGAACAGATCATCCAGTGCATCACATTGAGAGATCCTCAGATTCAGATGAAGAAGTAAGCCTCTGTATAAATTGTGTCATTTTTACAACTACAATTGGTTGATGCAGGAATTTGAAAAGAGCAGTATTGCTTTGAAAATCTCCAACATGTTCAAACATTCAATGTGGCTCTTTTTGAAAACCCTAGAACTATATACTTTTAACTGAAATCAGTTTGAACTGACATTTTTCAAACAGTTATTCAACCAAGCATGTCATTTTATCTAACTCTGAAGAAGGATGTACAGAAACGGTTGATTGATGTTGTTGATATGGCCCTCTAGTGGCATTTAGGTATCATCTACAGGTGACAACAGCTTAGTTTAGAGTAAATCACAGGTGTAGTGTAAAATAATACCAAAATGGGGTTGAAGAGACTGCATGATTTTGTTCAAGAAAGCAAAGTTAATTCAATTTTAAATGTAAACTCCCAACTACGTTTATTGAAATTAGTAAAAATGTTTGAGATGAAATCAATCACGGGTGTATATGTGTATCAATGAATGTTCTTTCATCTGATCATGCATGAATAACCACTGTTATAATGATAACTTTATTTTTTTTTTCATTTAATTTTACCTAGACAAGAGAATCAAGCAGACCACCAAGACTTGCCCCTCCTGAGATGATTACCACAGAAGTCATGTCTTCTCCATCTTTGGATGATGCTGGCAGTAATCTTTGTCAATCCAGGAGCAGGCATGCATCTCAAGAGGACTGCTTGTTTCCTGCCTCAAACCAAGATGCAGACGAGTCAGACTCCGCTCTGGCCCTTGCCATTCATGCATCTATGGAAGACTTTGAAGTACAGGTTGGACCTATTTCTGGATATTATGGTGATGATCAGGACGACACTCTTCCCTGGAATCCACATCACCTCAACTCTTTGCAGGTATATTGTAGGAATACGTTTTTTGTAATAATGCTGCAAAGTGTTACTTTTGTATTCATTAAAAATAAATCATCAAATAATGTTTTTGTCTATAAAATGTCCAAAAAAGAAAAGAATTGCTATTACAAGTTCACACAGCCCAAGCTGATGTCTTAGATTACTTGTTTAGTCCAACCACAATTCAACAATTGAAAGATATTGAGAATATGTGAGATAAAACATAAAAACATCATATTCAGACCCACAGAATAATTAGTGCTTTTGCATGAAAGATAAATAGCTGAATTGATGCATTGCTTGTCAGGTTGATGATTAATTGTCTGTCAACTAATTTATTCACTTATCAATTTGTAATCACACCTAATTACAACGTGTTTTTATCTTTCAGCATTCAACACTGAATGACGATGCAGCATCACCAAGGGGATCTGAAAAAGAAGTCCACTATGTGAAATTCAGACGGGTAAACATAGTTCAGGATGTTCTAAATGTCTTCATGGATCCAAGAGTAATGGAAGTGCAACTGATAATGGAGTTAATAAATGAGAAAGCTTTGGACGGTGAGGGGGTCTCAAGAGAAGTGTACTCCGCCTTCTGGGAGCTTTTTTTGCAACAGTGTGAGGGGGAAGATGAGCGAGTGCCCAGACTGCGGCCAGATTATTCGGAGAAGGAATGGCAAGCTGTTGGTAGAGTATGGATAAAAGGATATATGGACCACAATATCATACCAATCAGACTGTCACCAGCTTTCATTCTGTCATGTTGTCAAGGAGTCAGTTCTGTGGATGAAGAACTTTTGATGATGTCCTTTCTGAGATATCTTTCAGTGACCGAGCGAGAATCAGTTGAGAAAGTGCTAGAGGGAAACCTGGAAGAAATAGATGAGGAGGACTTACTGGACCTCTTTTCACGAATGGGCTCACACTGTCTGCCCTCTAAAGACCACATACGGGCTGCAATTGTAGTCATGGTGCACAAAGCTCTTCTTCAAGAGCCAAAGTTCATCATTGACTGTTTCCACTCCAGTATTCACAATGCTGTGCCGAGGCTATTAACAAAAGAGAGCATAATGGAACTGTATGAGAACAAGAGGCCAACAAACAGGAAAGTTGCCCAGATGATAAAGCCGTCAAATGAAAGCCTGAATCCACAGGAACAGGCAGTCCTTACTTACCTGCTACGGTATGTGAGAAGCCTTGACCAAAGAAAACTGGAGATCTTCTTGCGCTTCTGCACAGGGTCCTCTGTGCTATGCAAGGACAGCATTGAAGTGACTTTTAACAGGTTGTGTGGGTTAAGTCGCAGGCCTGTGGCACACACATGTGGAGCAGTTCTGGAGTTGCCATGCACTTACAGCTCCTACCCAGATTTCCGTGCAGAGCTAGACAGCGTCCTGTCCGGTGATTGCTTTACAATGGATATTCTGTAGTGGTTGCAAGGGATCTCATACATTTCGCTTTCATATTGGCTCTTTGAATCCTGTGGCATTTGCTGACTTGAAAGAAGTTCTACATATTGCATTTAGCAGCTAAATACTGTTGCTGTTCAAGCACTCAGGTTAAGTGTTTATGGCTGACATGTCCAACACGTAATGCATTCAAAGTTGTTTTCCAAATTTAAAATACATGTTACCCTTCATTTTGAAAAACTCCATAGCACCTTATAAAAGTTCCATGTATTGCAAGTTGATGAAGGGAGTAAAAACACAAGTATATTCAAAATTGTGTTGTTGAATAGATTCATTATTTTTACAGTAAGGTTCTTTTTCTATAAGGATTATTTCCAGTTTTTGCTAAATTAGTTTACAGAATGATAAGCACACGGTTCTAAAAGTCCTTTCAGCATATAGCTGATGCCTGTGCCAAAACTCTTACTGTACCAATACAAGAAACTGAAACAAGAAACATGTTTGGCCTTGTTTTGTTTATTTGAAGCTTTTACTGTAACAATTGTAATCCATCATTGTTCAATAAAAGGTGGAATTTCTCATTGATGTCATCCCTATTGTTTTTCCTATGTTCATGTGTCACCTACCTAATAACTGATGTAAAGGCAGCATATTATTACATCTATTATTACAGTCCTATACACAACAAAGTGTCTACTTCCATTAGCACCATTAAGAAAAGGCAATATTCTAATGAAATTCCTCTTATGCAAGTATAAATACATTTCCTGATAAACAATGACAAAGATATTACTGTGACTTCCCAACAACATATCTCGCACAGCAGTGATTCTAGAGCAGTCACTTCTGCAGGTGCTTAAAAGACGTAATATATAATATAATATGTAGTTCCAAAATGTTTGAACCTTGAGTATGAAAACAGTAACACTAGTAATAAGTAATACCACTATTGTGAGATGTCAATCTGAAGAAATTCCTTTACACAATCCTTTTCTTGCCACTATGCTTATTTTTTGTACAATTATTAAACATTTTTGACTATACATTCAGTTCAACTAACCCTCAATACTCAGAGGGGTGTCTGGGGTTATTATGTTTCCTTATTTATAGTTCACCTGTCAGATAACATGAACACCAAGTATATACACTCCTGCTTCAAAATTCACTCACAAATGTAAAAATAAAATTTGATGAATTGTGAGATTGGTTTCATTTAGTTATTTTCAAATGTAGTTTCATCTGAAGTCACAGAGAAGATTGGATTGTATTCCTTAAATCCAGGTACAAATCCAACGCTTGATAAGAATCAGCAGGAAGATTCAACTGTGACTCCATCATCAGAAGGTTGCAGATGTTGTAGATGTCTGTGTCACATGGCACTGCTGGTCTGAATGTGCAGTTACTCCGACACAGCTGTGCGTCTGCTCCTTCCACTGGGGAAATGCAGTCCTCAGTTGTGTAGAGTTCTGGGAACATGTACATGACTTTGGGCCGACCGCTGGGTACTCTGTCATTCTTTGATGGTCTGATGACATGTGAATCCCACACACAGGTGGTCTCATCCAACTCGTCCTGGAAAACAGTTGATAAGGTAGTATGAAAACAAGTTCACTGATATCAGTTATACAATTTGATATTGTCATGAGGTAATTAGATGAGAGGGCTTTAAATAAAAAAAGGTTATTTTTTTGATAAACAAAAAGTTAATTCATCTTAATAAACAACCACATTTTCATTGTATGATGAAACTATCAGTAGAAGTATGATTCCTTTTTTCATACTCAGGTATCTCTTCTACCATACTCTCTCTTTCATTTGCATCCATTAACATTCTTTTAACATCATCTTGAAATTGATATTTATCGTGCCTGACTTCAAATAATAATAATTAGAATAATAACAATAATAGCAATGATAGTGATACTTATTATTTATTATATTTAAAATAATAATAACAAAAAGGTTGCAGCTAGAGATTAGGCGGACAACGGTTCTCTTTCTTCACTCGTCACAACTTGATGGTGTTGTTCCACAACGAGTAAACCTAGAAGAAACACTTATTCTCTTGCCTACACTGCTCTGCTGATTCGTACATTTTTACTACCGTTTCTTCTCTTGTTTACTCACACCCTGTGGTGAACACTAGCAACAACAACAACAACAACAACAACAACATTTCCAAATGAATAAAGCTTAGAACACAATGCTTTTTGCTTGATGTATGTTTCATGTATTGTTTTAATAGAAAAGTGTGTTGGGACTAGCTTAATTGTAATTATGCACTGATTGATTGATAGATAATAATTTCATAATATTTTCTAAATTGTGTGTGAGAAATCTGCTTTCCTCCTAAATCGATATGCAATATCTGTTTATTGAAATGCAATAACAACATATGTAAACTCAGCCATATTCATAAAAACAGCCATGCAGTGTCTGCTAATTAGAGAATATATACAGCATATGCTTTGTTTTGTGTAGAGAAGGTAGTTTGTGTTCAATATAAAAACATGTCAGTTATACTACATTTGTAGCTTACCTGAATGATGCCCATGAAACAGAACTGAAGTACACTTTTGTCCAAAAATGCACCGTCGAATAGACCCCGGTTCTTCAGATCTGTAAACATACAGATGTAGAACTCCATTGACTCCCTCCGGAGGAAACCCCACCAACTTTCTATCCTCTGGTTGGCCGTGCTTGCCCCTTCGATGTAACTGTCAATAGCAGAGTCGTCCTGTATATTGCGTCGGACAAAACGCTGAAAGTCCCTGACTTTAATGTTTTCTGTTCCCTTGTCACCTCTCACAATCCTCGGACAACCTCCCAATTTCTCGACAGCCTCAATGTAGTAACCTCCAACAATTTTCGGGTCGCTGCTTGTGGTGAATGCATTCATCCAAATGATTTTTCTTGAAAATCCGTCAATGCAGCCGTTGATACAGATTCCAAATGGCTTCAATTTATCGTAGGAGTCTAAGTGCCAAATATAATTCGGTCCTTTGGCAAAATAGCTTCGGCGATGGAGACGTCTGGATGCTCTGAGTTCAACACCCCTTGGATCTAGTTCTTTGAGGATTAAACGTACATCTTCTTTTCTGACGAGTAATCCATTCTCCTTGCATTTTGTGAACATCCACCTATACCCATGAAGTTGGCCAGATGTTTGTAATTGTTCAGAGATGAAAGTAATTACTGTCTCAAAACTGGAGTATTTCTTGCGCCGGGACAGACGACAAGACTTCAAAATCCGTTTTAAATGCCGTTCGGAAAGAATGTAACGGTGACGACGTGCAAGCAGGAACGTAATGTCCTTATAAGGAAGTCCGAGATTAAAATATACCCGAATTAAATTTTCCACTGTCATTTCAAAACGTATACATACAAGTCTCCATTGAAATGTTTACTGTGTGTTGCACTTCCTCCTTGGCCCACTGGTTAATAGGAAGTGGATTCAAAAATAAAGTCAGGATAACGGATTAGTTTCGCGTGCGCACGAGAAAGGAACCCGTTTTCCTGACTTTATTTTTTTTCTCATATATATTTTTTATGTCCCTTAAACCGTTATCCTGACTTTTTTTTAAGATACTTTCTCGTGCGCACGCGAAACATTCGCGTGCGCACGAGATACAAACCCGTTATCCTGACTTTTTTTTTTCTCTCTCTGTTTTTTTTTTTTTTCTTCCCATGTCCCTTTAGGGGCTCCGTATTCATGTACCAGCTTTGTCAGATAAAAATACGAATAATTAAGGAAGGAGCGGAAGCTCAGTTGGACAAACAATGTGACCTTCACAAAGTAACTTTGAGAACAGAGAAACAGTAATGAACAGGCAATACATCAGAGTGTCCAATGATGTTCAACTTAAAACACATTCAAGGCAGCAACAAAAACAACTTCTAATTTTCACATATATCAATTTTCATATGCATGTATTAGGGGTGCACAATTCAGAAAATCTCACGATTCGATTTGATTTATTGGGGTCACGATTTGTTTCACAATCGATTTGCGATTCAAAACGATTTGCGATTCAAAATAGCTCAGGAGTCCGCCTTGTGAGGCATGAAGAGCGGACAGAGTGAAGAGGATTTCCTGGTGTGTTTCCCTGGATGCTGCATAAAGTCTAAGTGCCATGTTAGCGGGACATTACGGAGCTCAGGAGTCCGCCCTGTGAGCCATGAAGAGCGGACAGAGTGAAGAGGATTTCCTGGTGTAATTTCCTGGTTGCTGCATAAAGTGTAAGTGCCATGTAAGAGGGACATTACGGAACTCACGCCATAGAAAAAAAATGGAAAACAGCATTGCGGCAAGACTGAAAAATGTGAATCGATTCTGGATTGGCAGAGATAGAATCGCGATTCTTATTTAATCATTTTTTTTGCGAACCACAAGCATTTATGGATGTCACATGGTTCGCATTAATGCAGTTGAGGGACAAGTCTTCAAAGAATGAAATGATATTAGCAGGAATATGATGTCATATAATTTCCTTCGTAATGGTCCAGTGAATGTGGCTCACCTCTGGAAAGAAGGAAGGCTATGATTATTCCATTATCAAATGGAATAATTCAATATATACGACAGTGCCATAGCTAAGTCTGTTAGGTCTAAAGGTGTGTTTTGCTCTGCTCACCGGTCCCTCACAGCGGGCAGAGCTGCAGGTGCTGGTCTCTCTCTCTCGCGTCAGGTTATACTTCACTCGCGTTTATATCCAAATCCATCAGAAAACCAAGTTATGTTTTAAGCATGAAAGTTGTAGGCCTATAGCTGTCAACTGTTCAAACTGTGATAACCAGTTCAATACATTTGACAAATTTGACTTAGTTTCTATACTTATTTGAACATGTATTTATTAATTTGTAAAAAAATAAAAATAATAATAAACCGTGTTTTGGGGGGTCGAATATTCGAATATACATTTGCCTTCAAATTCCCATCCCTACTTTTAAACTGTATTCTTGTTTTACTGTCATATAGTATTTCATACTTGTTTTTTATTTATTCTCTTGTTTTTTTTTTATAACTATAATGATCATATGAAGGTGTGCCTCGGAAATCATCTTTTACATAATTCGTGACCAAACCGTTTGAGATCCACATGTGTTTACTTATACATTTAATAGGTTTACACCTTCTGTCCATATGTGCATAGTTTTGGTTCACATTTCAATAAATTGTATTTCCACTCCTTGTGTCCATTATTCTTACTGAAAATGTTAGATTACACATTCACATCTGACTGAAGATTGGCCCCATTTATTTGTGACGTTGCAAACTCTGTGCTACAAGGCACAGGTGATATGAAGCTCATAAAGCGAGGCAAATCGAAATAATCAGCTGATGGAGTGTCGATGTGGAAATAGGTGCATTCGATCAGCTAACTGTGTTTTCACAATAAAAGTAGTTTCTTAGTGAATGTCCTGTACTGGTCTTAAAATCTCATAACATCAGCTTTTAATGTTCCTCTTGGATGTTCTTCTTGACCCTCAGAGAAGGAGAAAATGTTGAGTCGTGTCTTCCAGGCATGTCCTTTTCTAACAAAAATGACAGGAAACATAAAACATATTATTGCAGAACAAGTGTGTTATTTATGAAAGCAGTGTGTTTGTGTGTTTAGGGGCTGTAGATATAATTATTTTGTAATTGTAATGTTTTTTTTTTATTTCAACAGTGAGCTACAAAGACAATCAGATTATGAAACAGTATGAAGTTCATCAACATTGAAATATTTGTTATTATCAAAATAATATTTAACTGTTATCAAAACGTAGTGCAACTGTAGAAGCTTGCTCTGTTGTCTCACTGAAATAATAACTTTTACCACGTTTTTTTCAGACAATATTGAGAGATAAATAGTAGCAGTTCTCACTATGTGTTAAATATCTTTGCCTTCAATACATTAAATTAGAAAGCTGACAAAGTCATATTGCTTGTTAACATCTAAATGTAACCTTTTGCATGGAAAAAACCCTCAACTTAACTGATGTGTAGGTGATCTAGTATTTAGTATTGTTTAATGGAATGTATATCAGTGTATTAAAGTCAATACTTCATTCATTTAAACCAATATCTTTCTTGATTCTTTGTACAGTATGAAAAAAAGAGTCTTTGTACCTGTGCTGAAAGTTCACTGCTGTGAGGAGTCCAGTTCTGTCTCTCACTATCTGGTCCAGCCTGTCTGCATCACCTGGACACTTTAAACAAACAGATATATATGTAAAGTACCATGTGTACAAACAATATAACTGATTCTCTTCTGTTGAACATGTTGGATTGTGTATTGTCCGAGTCAGGGTCCTTTTTATTTTACTGTAACTTTGGAAGTTGTGTTTCCAATGCTTACTGTTTATTTGATACCAATTTGGTAATGCAATTAATAAAAACAACAAGGTTTGGGTTCGTTCTTCAGATGATTGTGACGTTAACGTGTAAGCTCAATAATTAACTCCAGCTCAACCAACCATATTGTAATATCTAGTAATCATGTTGAAATATGACATTAACAATTGTAATATACACACATCTTATTGTGAGGTTGATTTCACATACACTACTTCGACATTAGCTTGTCTACATACTTGAGCATAGCCAATTTAAATTAACCTTAACAATGCATACAGTTCCTACCTACATAATAAAATATCTCTCTAAGTTACAAGGATGACCTTCTTTTATCAACCTCAAACAGAAGCCGTTTGTTCTACAGTATTATCCCACTTAACGCTTAACACTTGTCTATTTCGTTTTAACCTTTATATATACAGTCTATGATTTTAACTTGGAGGCTACGATTAGCATCGTTAGCACCGATGTAGCTACCACTCGCTTACACACTAACCCAAGCCTTAACATTCATTACGTAGCTGATTAAAATCATTAACACATAAATAAGTACTCGAATTTCACTTACCGCAAAACCACATTCATGCACCGTCTGTTTCAACCACATCACAATAGTCCGATATATAAGGATGAAGAACAAACAAACACGGCCGGGGTCAAGTTGCGTTCCCTGGATGAACTGAGCAGGCAGAGTGGCTGTAGCATCACGGAGCTGCTAGCAGAGAGACAAGAAGCTAGCAGCAGCAGTAGGGTTGGGTATCGTTTGAATTTCCACAATTCTGATTTCGATTCCGATTCTACTGTTCGATTCCGGTTCTTAACGGTTCTCAATTCCGATTCTTTGAGGGGCAGGGTAAAAAAATGATGCATGCTTCTTCCACCAAAAAAATTACATTTATTCGAGAAACTTTTACACAGGTTAGTTTACAGTAATATTCACATTAAGCAGTCTGTTTATATTCACTGCTATGTAACTGTAACCTGAGAACCACTGAAGCTACAACAGTGGGTTAGGGTGCAACTTTTAAAGGAAACCCCCCCCCATTTAAAAACAGTTCTTGTTGAGAAAAACAAGCATATCTGCCTTCTCAGGCATACCGGGAAGAAATGTTTGTAAATTTTAAAGTAAAATGCTTCAATCTGGTGCACTTTAAGCAGAATTACTAGAGACTGATCTAGGGGGTACAACTCTAAACACCCATATGAAAAAGATCGGTTTACATTTGAATAATTAAATAAGTATGTGAACATAACCAATAACCTATAGCCAATAACAAATAAATGTCACTTATTTTATTTTTGTTGTTCATTCAGATCTTATTTTACTATTTTATTTATGCATATTTTTTTATCTCTCCAGTTTAAAACGATATGTCTGGTTTACTGTCCTATAGTATACATTGGAATGATTTCAAACCTGTTTTATCCCAATAATTATAAAGGAGTGCCTTGGAAATATGTGTTTACATAAATTGTGATCAAAACGTTTGAGACCCACTGAGATAACTTAGACTAAAGTGAACTATCTAAACACTCAAGAGTCCTTTACCTCTGTACCTGCTGTAGTTATCAGCCTCTCGGTCTGACTGGACTGGAGAGGACTCTCTCTCCACATCATTGTAGAAACATCTTCTTCTTCCGTTAGAGCAGCTAGCACCAGATGCTAATAACAACAGCGCCCTCCCTTTCTCCCTCGCTCCCACGCTCACTCGCACTTTGGCTGTGAGCTGCGGGTGCCAGATAAGCCAACATCCCCCATTTTCATCACTTACAGCGCCCATCGTACAGGGCAAATTAAAAGTGTAACCGGGATGAAAAGGGTGTTACATTTACTTAATTATGAATGTTGTTACATCAAGGTCGAAAATTAGGATGAGCACCAACGGTCAAAACATTTTTTTTTCCTCCCAGAGCTGTCAGCGCAGCGCCTCCACAGATCTGGCGCCCTAGGCGAACATCTATAACGCCAGTGCGACGGGCCGGCCCTGGTCTCAGATTATGCTGTAGGAAGTGTAGGTACAACGCTACATTTCCCGCCCCGCCGCAGTCATACAGTAGGCTACGGAGAGCGGCGAGAAACATTTCCTCAGGCATCGAAAAGCGGAACCGAAATTCACATGTCTAAATGATGCCGTTGGAATCGAAATGTTGGAACCGGTTCCGAACCGGAACCAGTTCTCGGTACCCAACCCTAAGCAGCATTCACTTGACAGAGCCGTCACTCAATGTGACCACGCCCTAATTTATGCAAAAACTTTAAGACTTAATATAAATAAAAGGGTCGTGTTAGAAAACAATTCACTCACAGATCCATAATCATGAAGGTGGAATCCAACTATATTCATAATAATATTTATTGCAGCCAGGGGTAGAAACATGTTTTTTTATGCTGTAAAGTTGGGCATTTTAACATGGGGGTCTATGGAAATTGCTCCTTTCTGCAGTCATCGCCTATCGGCCAATATATGAACTGCAGTGTGTGGCACTTCCGTATTGGCGTCCCGGCTCTTCCCCAGTGTTTGCCGCTTGGGTTCAACAGGTCAGAGGAGTGGTCTGGTCTCTGAACTGCATTATGCTGCGTTCAAACAAGATGCGCTGGCCAGGGGGCGGGGCTTATATCCATGTAAATACTGTGGTAGAAACCATCTACAACTAAATTAACATATTTTACCGTCATTTAATTGTAATACACGTTTCAAAATGATGCCGAAGTAACAACATACTGATAACGGTTAGTAAAAACCATGAATTAATGCTTTGACAAGTGTGCAGACAAGACGGCAGGCGAAAAACCTTTTAAAATTCGTGTTTTTCTGAATGGGGATTGGATCGATCAGGATAAGCTAACGTTACTTGTATCTGCTCCGTCCACACTCACAACAACATGATACAGACAACAGCGATTGTATTCACCATGACACAGACAGTCTGTGTTTTGTTCATCTATAACTTTAATCCTGTTTCTGAACAAGGGCTGTACCCGAATATCCGAATATTCGGTCGTTGGAGTACTATTCGGTTTTCAATTTTGTTATTCGACTATTCGTCAACAAAAGTAACAAACACAATGCAATATCCTTTTCAATTTCAAAGAACACAAATTGGGATGTATACATTAACAAATATCTATAAAACAACAATACTGTAGAATAACAAAATGAATGCCTTGAATAAACAGAAATACACGCGTTGAAGCGCGTGTCTGGCTATAACTAACAATGGAGTTGGGAACTCAGATGTATAGACAAAACAGTGTGCACAATGCGTTACAAATACAGTAAAAGCATTAGAACAGACAAAACGTCCCTTTTCCTAACATGTTTGAATCCCTACGGTCCGCGGGAAATATCTATATATATAATATATAATTGCATTCAATCCTCCTTGATTTCTAATACAACATTCATGTAGAGCAGGCAGAAAAAGTTAGACTGGATTGCCTCTGTTGGAAATTGAAATGATTCAGTACAAAATGATAAGTAAATATATCCTTGATTACTCTAATGTAGTTCTCCTTCAGCTAATTGTTCAACTATGAATGGGTAACCATAGCTATGATAGAGTCATTGCTCTCAAAATAGACCCTTGACTTTGTGTTTGCTGTACTTTCCACTTCAAGTGAAAGCTGATATGCACTTTATGTGCTAATGTGTTTCATGAACAAGATACGGACTATAGAGCAATTATTAGAATATGTTATTGCTCGTACTTTATTGCTGCTTATTGTGGTCCCTAACTTGGACTGATTTTGCTGAGATAATTGGATCATATCTTGGTAAAAATCAAGAAAATACACCTCAGGCTGGCCAACAATTAGATGGGCATAGTAGGTCAAATTGTTAGTTGTTTTAGTAAATGGCTGGTTAGTCTATTATATGATATGAAAGAATAAGACAGAAGTCGATAACATATTTCGCAAGGGGACGTCTTAGTGGGTTAAGGGAATGTATACGTCATGGAACATACAGGAACCATCAATACACAATTGAGATGAATACAATAAAACTGGATAATGAGAATGTGCATTACCCTTTTGATGTTAAATAAATGAAGTTATTGATACGATTTATCTCTCAAAATACCTCTCCTCCAATACCTAAGCTATTGATAATAAACATTATCCAGTCTATTTCTTTCTATCCAATAGAGAAAGAAAAAGGATTAAATTGAGTCACTTGTGTTTGTGCCAACCATGGTTTTAGATTTGGCAATTGCTTTGAAAATTGGCTCTGCCAAACAAAATAGTCTCAGCAGGTGTCATCATTGATGGATCTTTAGATATCTCTTGCCTGGCCTGGACAACTACAACTATCTTAGTGATCTGGGATCATGTAAGTCACATCTCCATGCAGCTCTTCTTGAAAAACAACAATATTCCTAGCCTGGCTTTCACAAAGACCACTAAACACTGTTAAACATACACCATAAGACTCATACAATAAAATTCAAAAATACAAATACAAAAACTAAATGACTCATTCCCCTGTGTGCTCCAACGTGTCTACTGCATATGGCAGAGGGCAACATACTGTAGATCAATACAAATTATATAAACAGCACTGCTCTATTATGTTGTTCTCTGTCAGTATTAAAATGGTGAAAGTATAAACATCATTGCATATTTACTTTTTTCATTATGATTTTGTTTAATTAAATTGTTTCTCACGGTCCACTACATGACATGAAAGGCAGCACCAGCAAAAAGTCTGATCTCCAGAGTTCTGGACATAATGATTCAAAAAAATATTAACAGCACTGAAATGTCTCCTTTCACATGTAAACAATGTAATCCATTTCAATTGGAGATAAATGGCCAGTGGCCTCATAGTTGCATCATTGCAAGTAGCTAAAGATGCTCTGGTAGCCAACTAAAATATTCCAAAAACTAGAAGCTATATATGTGTAATTAAATAAATAAGGCATTTAAAGAAAAAGTTGATTACCTGAAAACTATTGTAAAATGTTTTAGGTTTGAGATGTGATAATTATCGCATGTTTGCTATGTTAAATTATCGGAGACCGATTCACATGAAACCCTACAGGGAAGAACAACATGCACCCGTCGATTGGTGCTTTAAGAGGATTTTGAGGGTGGGAATCCCCACACAAAGAGGGAGGGTTAGTCTCTCCTTATATTACGGTTCGTAGTAGCCTACATCCCAAATCAAGAGCAAGTGGGGCGAAGATGTGGCCCAGATCGCCAGCGCCATATATCACACCAAACATCATTCAAAATAATTGTTTTGTTACGTTATATTTGCTGCACACAAATATTAAAATGTACAGGAAGAATGACTCAAGACAATTTCAGATTCATATCCGCTCTCTGATTCCGCACAAATCCAATGGCTCATCGCCTCAGTTTTCTTTTCTTTTTACCTAATGCAATGACAACTTTGTTATGTGGCTTGCTAGTAACGGCAGAATATTAAGCTAGTTTACGATAGAACCGTGTTTGGTCGTATGATGCAGCTCCCCTAAAAAAACTTGTTCACTTAGTTGCTTGACCGTTATGTAGTCCGTACTGAATAATGAAAACAAGAGACAGCGTAATATCCTGACGTTATCTCATGTTAGGTGCCATTACAGATTAACATCCCATAATCACTCAATGTTCTTAATAGAAGCGAATCGTTAACTGCAAACGGGAGAGAATGACACATACGCGATGGGGCGCTGCTGTAGCGCCATATGAGAGGCTACATCACCTAACGTTACACAGCAACAATGGAGACGACCTACCTGGGAAAAAATAACTTGCCGGTGGATCATTCTCCTAAGATAAGGGTGAGAATTCGAAGAGGTGCACGCCTGCTAGTTTCCACGGAGCTCCATTTCAACGGTACAAAAAAAGCAGGAGGAACACAAACAGCGTACAGTGTAAAGGACCGATGAGGCACGCGACAGAGGCTGTAATCACATCCTTCCCTTTTTCTCTGGACCAGAGTAAAGCTAGCTAAAATGCAACATACAGTTTCCGGTCACAGCCAACACTAGCCATTATAAAGTCGTATTCTGTTTACTGGTTTAGGGTTGATTTATGAATGAACATGCATTTTATATGAACAAATTATGATAAGTATGCGTAAAACAATTACATTTATTAAAACAATCTGATTAAAGAAATTCCAATATAAAATATGCTCTTATTTTGAAGGTTCCACTTCTGGTCACATTAGAAATAAATGTGTCGGATAGAGCCGGGTACCAATGCCTACAATAATGTAATACAGCCAATCGGAAAACCCACTTTTCTCCTTGTGTCTGCCCCCATCCCATATCATAAACACGTTTATATGCAAATCACTCTCTCCTCTCCTCTATCGTTTCCCTTCAAAGAGCTGCAGAGGAGGCAGAGCGCCGTTGATAAGAGCTTCCTGCTGGAAAATATGCCGTTCACTATATCTTGGAGCAGTAAACATTAGTCCAACTGGAAAACGGTGAACTGAGCATCCAGGAGGTAAATACCCTTTTGCACTTTAGTAAATAGTAAAGTAAAGTAACATTTGGAGCATCACAGACAGCGCCTCCGTTTATTACTGTCGAGTCCTACTACTACACAATAACACTCTGCGCATTGTTATGACCGGTTCGTAGGCCACAACGGAAAGATGACAAGACGTACACGAGTTTCCAAAAGCCACGGCACATGTATTGCGAATGTTCAGTCTAATGTACAATATGGATAGACGAGTTAATCCTCCTGCGGCCGGCTTGGAGAGAGTCAGGGCCGCCATGTGACTCCGGGCAGCTGGGCTTAATAGCACCTCGGCGCCGGCCAGGTGTCCGCGATCGCGCTGATTGGCCTCTTCAGCTCCACCCCACCGTAAGACCTGTAACACACCTTGCACACAGGCTCTGGGGCCGTCACAGCATACTCAAATACATGTACTCACAAACCCACTGCTTACATACGCCCCCCGCACTGAAAGAAATGTCCACATTTCCATACACAAGGAAACAAAAATAAAATAAAAACCACAAAAATCAGCAATAATAAAAAATATATAGAAATAACAAATAAATAAAACAAAAATAAAAACAACAATATACCAACGAAAAGCATCAAAACAAAACTGTGAAAAAAATAAAACAAACCTGGTGGACTCGCAATATTCCCCTGACCGGCACACTCTAAACATGAACAGAACATAATATTATGCAGCATAGAATACAAAGGAGAACATAAACACACAATCATGCTTACACTGCTTATACAAGTACTAAATAATAGCGAGATATAATATTTTCATTTTAATTACACAAAATGTAATTTATAAAACTTTGTATGAGAATAGTTAGGCGGATGTTAGCCTTATCTGTGTTACTTTATTAACATATGTTTAAAAGTAATCTTTTTATTGAAAAAGTACATGATATTTTTTTGGGTTGAATTTATGGAGCTAATTTCCTGCCATAACTCCACAAACAAACTAAAACAGGTTTTACAAATGCCTCATTATTCACTAACAAACACAATGTGGTTTGCAAATACAAAACACCATCTACAAACTAATGCATTTAGTCTTGCAAAGAAAAAACGTATCTATCAAACAAACACATAACATTTTTCTAATAAATCATGTTTCAGAGACAAATTCAGCATAGGTTTTACAAGTACATAACTTTTTTTTACAACTACAACACTTTTTTTTACAAGTGTAACCGGTGTGTTAAGCGGTCTCTGCGTTGTGTTGTTAATGGACGAGACCCGAGCCAGCGTAGAGTTGAGACGATCTCTGTTTAATTACTGACAACAGATAAAACGATCAGTTTCACATCAATTTCCCTCACCCAACACTCTCACTCCCTAAACGTCCAGGAGCAACGCTTGGTCAGGGTCCCGTGGCGTGCAGTTGGGACGCGCCGAGGCTCCTTCAGCTTCATAAACGGACGCAAAGAGCTTTCAACTGATTGCAATGTATTCCCATCGGCGGCGGTATTTGACGCTCAGGGAAGCACCGCATCCATTTATGTCGGCAGCCCTTAAAGGCAATGTGAGCGTCCATTCCCATTGGATAACGGAGAATTGTACACCTGGAAGTAAGTATTGTCCTTACTGTCGATTGATTTGACAGTGATATCTCCACTACTCATCAACTCAAAAACACCAGATTATCCTTGTTAATTAAACGACATTGATAGATTTAAATTGTGTACAATGCTTTTGTGTTTTTCCCCTTCAATTCTGAGAAACAACTTGATTTCTCTGAAATGTGGAGCGCCAAAGAGACTACACTACCCACAATCCCCAGCTATTGTTGTGACGACGCCTGTCCGCTTTGACAAACCTCGTGACAAGTCAACAAGCTCTGTGATTGGATGAAACAAATTCATACAAAAAAAGTCCAACCCTGTCTCCTAAAAATTACGTTCCCACAGAACTAAACTGCATTCTCAATTACGTTTAGCTAAACGTATTTTCTCCCACGTTACGTTTGTTACGTATCCTAAATACGTTTATTTTCTACATATCGTTGCCTTTATTGTCTTGCTTATAATAATGATAATAGTCATTTATAAATATAATTTTAGAGCACACATTTGAAATCGAGAATCGGGCTCGATATATGGTTAAATGAAAATCAGTAGGCGAGGCTGTAATTTCGCCAGCTGTTACTCTCATGAGCGAGGCAGAAAATAATAGTTTTAACATGCCAAAAAGCTGCTGTGTCTTTTATTGCACCTCAAACATTAAAACAAATCCAGAGTTACGTGTTTCTGTACTTCCTCTAAGAAGAAAGGACAGTAAAAGAAGATCTCTGTGGCTTCAGGCTTGATCGCCGTTCAAATGACAGAGTTGGTTTCCCAAAAAGTGGGCGGGGCTGTAAAGTGACGGAGATTTGACTGTCATCTATTATTCAAAACCATTCTATTTATTCTAACGTAAATTACATGCCAGTGTTTTATCTTTTTATTACTTATATTTTTATACTTTATTTTCTATGAGTTATATCTGAAGCAAATTATGTTTCTGAAGATGTTTAGTCAATTCCACCCTTCAATGTAGCATAAATGTGAACTCTCATTACAGGAACATTACCGGAAACAGACGTAGGAAAGATCCTCATCTCGCTGGTTGGATGAATGCACGTTTTTAAAGATATTACTGATTTTATTTTACATTACATTACATTGCATTTAGCTGACGCTTTTATCCAAAGCAACTTACAATAAGTACAATCGACCAGGAAGACACAACCTTGAAGAAAACCGAATCATATAAGTACATCAGGTTTCATAGAGCCAAACATTTCAAGTGCTACTCAACTGGCTATAGATAAGCCAGTCCTTTATTAGTATATAAGTGCTCTGTGAGCAGTTCATTGTTAGTAACTCTATCGCTCGAAGTGGAGTCGAAAGAGATGAGTTTTTAGTCTGCACCGGAAGGTGTGTAAGCTTTCTGCCGTCCTGATATCAATGGGGAGCTCATTCCACCATTTTGGAGCCAGGATAGCAAACCCACGAGTTTTTGCTGATGGGAACTTGGGTCCCCCTCGCAGCGAGGGTGCAGCGAGTCGTTTGGCTGATGCAGAGCGTAGTGCACGCGCTGGGGTGTACAGTTTAACCATGTCCTGGATGTAGGAAGGGCCAGATCCATTCGCAGCATGGTACGCAAGTACCATTGTCTTGAAGTGGATTCTAGCAGTTACCGGAAGCCAGTGAAGGGAGCGGAGGAGCGGAGTGGTGTGGGAAAATTTAGGAAGGTTGAAGACCAGACGAGCCGCTGCATTCTGGATGAGCTGCAGAGGTCGGATGGCACATGCAGGTAGACCAGCCAGGAGGGAGTTGCAGTAGTCTAGGCGTGAGGTGACGAGATCCTGGACCAGAACCTGCGTGGCTTTCTGGGTCAGCTGGGGACGTATCTTCCTGATGTTGTAAAGCGTGTATCTGCAGCAACGGGTTGTAGCAGCGATGTTTGCAGTGAAGGACCGGTTGTTATCTAGGGTCACACCCAGATTCCTTGCAGTCTGAGTCGGGGAAACAACAGAGGTGCCGATGTTGATCGTCAGGTCAAGAGTGGGACAATCTTTTCCCGGAAGGAAAAGCAGTTCAGTCTTGTCAAGGTTGAGCTTGAGGTGATGAGCAGACATCCACTGAGAGATGTCAGCTAGACAAGCAGAGATGCGTGCGACGACCTGGGTCTCTGAGCGGGGAAAGGACAGAATTAATTGGGTGTCGTCAGCGTAGCAGTGGTATGAAAAACCATGCGGGCTAATGACTGATCCGAACGAGTTTGTGTACAGGGAGAAGAGGAGGGGACCAAGAACAGAGCCCTGAGGGACCCCTGTAGTTAATTGACAAGGGTCGGACTCGGACCCTCTCCAAGTTACCCTGTAGGTACGGTCTTTGAGGTATGAGGTGAGGAGGGAAAGTGCAGAGCCTGAAACTCCAAGTTCTTGGAGAGTGCGAAGGAGGATCTGATGGTTCACCGTGTCGAATGCAGCAGACAGGTCCAACAGGATGATGACAGAGGAGAGGGATGCTGCTTTGGCAGTGTGCAGTTCCTCAGTGACAGCAATGAGAGCAGTTTCTGTGGAGTGACCTGCCTTGAAACCAGACTGGTGCGGATCCAGAAGGTTGTTCTGATGGAGATAACAGGAGAGTTGTTTAAAGACAGCGCGTTCAAGTGTTTTAGACAGGAACGGGAGGAGAGAGACAGGCCTGTAGTTTATAACATCAGACGGGTTGAGAGTGGGTTTCTTTAGGAGAGGGTTTACTCTTGCCTCCTTAAGACTATTTGGAAAGTGACCAGAAGTTAGAGAAGTGTTGATGAAATGGGTGAGAAACGGTAGAATTTCAGGAGCGATAGTCTGAAGGAGGTTTGAAGGGATAGGGTCCAGAGGACAGGTGGTAGGGCGGGCAGAGGTAATGAGGGTAAGAACCTCACTTGGAGAGAGAGGGGAAAAGGAGGTTAGTGTGTGGGTGGAAGGAGGGTCTGGTGACCCAGCGGTGAGTAAAGGTGAGTCAGAAAAAAAAGAGCGAATATCATCAACCTTTTTTTCAAAGTGGTTAACAAAGTCGCATGACAGAAGTGAGGAGGGGGGAGGGGCTTTGGGAGGGTCCAAGAGGGTGGAGAAGATGGAAAATAGTTTTTTGGGATTGGAATAGGAAGATTGAATCTTATCTTAAAAGAAAGTGCTTTTTGCCTGAGAGATCGAAGCAGAGAAAGAGGAGAGCCTGATAGGTTAGGAGGTCGTCATGGTGTTTGGATTTCCACCGTTTCCGCTCTGCTGCCCTAAGGACGGTTCTATTAGCACGCAGTGCGTCATTTAGCCAGGGAGCAGGAGGGGACTGACGAGCCTGCCGAGATGTGAGAGGACAGAGAGAGTCCAGAGAGGATGAGAGAGTACAGTGGAGAGTTTCTGCAGCAGAGTTTGGAGGCAGGAGTTGGAACGAGTCAGAGGAAGGGAGTGCTGAGAGAACCGATGAGGCAAGGGTAAAGGGGGAGAGGGAACGAAGGTTACGGCGGACAGGTGCAGGAAGAGAAGAGATTAGTTTGTTATGTTTGGAAAGGGGTAGAGAGAATGACATGAAGAAGTGATCGGATGTGTGGAGCGGGTTTACAGAGAGGTTAGAAGTAGTGCAGTTCCTTGAGAATATGAGATCAAGGACATTGCCAGCTTTATGAGTTGGTGGGGATGGAGACAGTGAGAAAGCAAAGGAGGTTAACAGAGATGTTAGTTCAGATATCTTTCCTGTCTGGAGGTTGAAGTCTCCGAGAAGTACAGCGGGAGGGCCAGTTTCAGGGATGTGTGAGAGGAGATTATCTAATTCCTCCAAGAAGTCTCCCAAGGCGCCTGGTGGACGGTAGAGAACAACAATGGTTAATTGTATAAGATGGGTTACTGTGACGGCATGGAATTCAAAGGTGGAAGGAGTGAAGTTAGGTAGCTTGAAGAGGGAACAGCTCCATTTGGGAGAGAGCAGGAGACCAGTGTCACCTCCTCTGCCAGTGGGTCTGGGTGTATGGGAGAAGGAATATGCTGTGGAGAGAGCTGCTGGGGTGGATGTGTTGAATGGAGTAATCCAGGTCTCAGTGAGAGCAAGGAAATCCAGAGACTGCAGGGAAGCGTAGCCAGAGATGAAGTCAGCCTTAGGAACAGCTGACTGGCAGTTCCACAGGCCACCTGAAACTAGATGTTGGATCTCAGTGGAGCATGTGGGATAGACGAGAGCAGGCCGGTTATAGCGATTAGGAGATACACGGGGCCAGCGATGATTGCGAGAAGACACGTGAACAGGAATGGAGAAAATACACATGATTATAGCATGAGGGGCTAGAAAACTAAAGAAAATAAAATAAAACACCAGCGGTAATTAGCTCAATCAGAGGAGGATTTGCCTCCTCTTTGCCTCCCTCGTGTGTAGAAGTAAAACATGAGAAATAGTATAGCAATATCCTGTAAAATTATGTAAAAAATCACAGCTTAAAAATTAATTAATCATGATTAATCACCATTCGAACTATGTCCAAAATATGCCATTTCTTTATGTATATTGTTGTGGGAATGGAAAGATAAATGAAAGAAGGCGGATATATCCATCTAACATACAGTATCTATGTTTATTATAACATTTTTTTGCGTGTCAAAATGAAAGACAACCCACACACCTATCAATCATCAAACCGTGGGGTCTTAATTCATTACGTGTTGATTTCTATCAACGGGGGAGTACTTCAGGAAAGTCGACAGAGGGGGGGGGGGGCGGCGGCGGCGGCGGCTAGTGGAGTACTTCGTGACCACAGAGTGCGAACGTTGTGATCAGCTGTTTTAGCGCAGTTCTCCAGTGAAGGGGGGGGGAGTCTCCCTCCGCAGCCGGTTGGCGTAGTTTTGGCACAATTCCGTTGTACAGACCGACGTTAACAGCAGCCCTGTCTGTGCACACGGAGACCGACTCTGTCGTCCGGTGATCTAACCGCCTTCTGGAAAAGCTTCACAAGTACGTCGGTACGCAAATGCGCTTTGTGACACAAATTTCAGATTACGCACATAACCTGCGTACCAGTTATGTGCATCCCTGTACTACAGCAAAAGTATTCTCCGTCGGGACTTCCTGCAACAACACCGACATTATCAAAGATGTTCTATTGAGAAGACGATCACTACGTGACAAAAGTTTTCAAAACCGTTTCTGGTCTTCGGTATTTCCAGACAAGTGGCTACTGAAATCAATCTGACTAACTGCTGTCTGTGCAATTTACTCCGCGCGAGTTTGCGGACTTTATTTTGCTTACTTTAACATCATTTTTCATGGTGGGGCTAAGCCATTTCTTGGTATGGGTGTAGCCTACCCCAGCCATACCCTGGCGCTGCCACTGGTGGGATGTATGGGGCGGGCCATTCTGCACATGCGTTAAATGCGTTAAATATTTTAACGCAATTAATTCAAAAAATTAATTATCGCCGTTAACGCGATAATTTTGACAGCACTAGTAAAAACATGAATAAAACTACACATCTTCAGATGTTATACATACATAAGTGTCCTACACTAATAATGCAAAGTTATTATTAGTATGCTGTATGTACCTTGTGTGCACCGCCTAGTGGTTAAAGCACGTTATTGAATTATTTTTGTTGAATAATGTTATTTTTGTTGAATAATGTTATTTGATGAACAAAATATTAAGATTGCATACTTTCATAGGGGGAAAGTAGAAGGTCAATGTTAGAAATATAGAATATAAAAAATCAAGAAGATACTGTAAGTGATCTCTACAATAAAACAGTTTAGTGCTGGATGTACAAAGATATTAATATGAGGATGTGCAAAACAGACAAACTAATTAACCTTTATTAACACATTAAAGAATACTTTAGGTTAAGGTCTTCTTTCAAATAATAAAAAAGCTTTGGGGGTATCTATCTACAGATAAATATTAAGCCTGACAAAGTACTTAACGTCTAATATATTGCTTTCCTGCAATGTTAACTATGTTGAAGCACTTATTTTAAATGATATTATACACATTAATTATACTCTTATGTATGTAGATAGTATAAGAAATGTGCATAATTTGACAGTTTAATGGTGGAGGTATACACACATATTGATAGATGTCTTGTAATGCACTGTTGAGGAACCTGTGACCCAAGTTTTTCATTCATTGCATAACTACACCGTAGTTGTGTATATGATTATATCAATAAACCTTTGAAAATCTTGAAATCTTGAAAGGGATGTGCAAAATAGCCATTATATACAGTTTTTAATTAACTATTAGTAGAGAATAACGATTAATTAATATACTTTATAGAGATCTGCAGATAAATGTTTAGTCTTCTCAAGCACCAACAATCAAATATCTCTCCTGATTGTTGGCACTTGATACCTTTCCCTGAATTTAACTCAGGTGTAACTAAAATCTGCTTTAAGGGTTGTTTATATTTCACATCATTAATCAGAATCTGCAAAGTAACTAAAATACATGTAGTGTAGTAAAAATACCAGGTTAACCTGGTATTTTTAACCTGGTTGAATTGTAGTGGAGTAGAATTACAAAGTAACAATGAGCTGTCATGTGGGTATATATTAATGCTGCCCATTATGGATACAAGCGATTTTCACCCATTTAGTAATTACATGTTTTAAATTTGTACACACCAATTTGTTTCCTATCGCCTAAACCTCCAGGGCTGTACACAGTTTAATACTGTCAACTTCTAATTTTGGGGAAAACGTCTTTTAAAACTACAATTCCCAGTAGAGACGTGCCATAGAGAACTATGGGGTCAGTTCAGTCTCAAAAATAAATAAAGGCACACAAAAGGATACACGAATGTAATTCCGGATTTATATATAAATGTCTCCGTCCACACACATATTGTTCAATGCACACACACAAACTTATCATTTTATAAATGTAAAAAAGTTTCACAAATATATTTCTGATCCACACACAAATAGTTACATCAAAAACACATTTGAGTGTTGTTACATTTATATAAAAAACGCTTTCTGTGTGTGAATCTCTCTGCATTTGTGTGTGAATCTCTCTGCATTTGTGTGTGGATTTTTGAGACTCCCCTGACGCAGCTAGATTCACACACACACTTTTTTTAAGAGGCGAGTGTCTTCGGCCAATCAAATGTCTGCTTAATTTTAAGCCAATCACATGCGTGTGCCTCCACAAGGGTGTGCCCAGAGCCCTAGAGAGATAAGAGTTACGACATTCTTTGATGTCGCTGCCAGCCGGTCACGTGGTTTATGTATGCCGGGATAGTTCCAAACGCACTTCCGTGGCAATGCTTCTCTATGGCAAAAACAGCACAAACATGCTCAAAATAGTCATAGATTAAACCAACGCTGTTATTTTTTAAAGATTGCTTTCATATTTACATGATGTGGTTACACTTTGTATGGATTGGCACTATTTACAAGTTTTGTTATTTAACGATATTTTGAGGGGAAAGTGTGGTAGCACAAGCAGGCTATGTTGCTGTCACTGCCAGGGCAGTCACGTCCGTAGTATAGTTGCGCTGCGCTGCGCTGTCATGTTCTTCTATGGGACAGACAGACAGCAGCGATTGCGTTATTGAATGGTAAATATATATTTAAAAAAAACACACACCCAAGTACTTTTTCAGCTGTAATAGCATTATTGCATACTTTTTATTGACAGTTTTGCATTTGGAGAGGCAGGGTGACAACGGAAAGCTTGGTAGCCTATTACTTAGATACGTTTTACATTTTTGGAGGGAAACGCTTGTGTTCATGTTAGCATGGGTAGCATGATCATGTTAAGACTATGAATATCATTTTACCACAACAGTGGATGAACAATTGATATGTGTTTGAACAAGAACAACAGGAAGAACAAAGTAAAAGGGACGAACAAATGTGTGAACAAGTATTAAGAACAGTGTATGGAAAAAGTGATGTGTGTTAGAACAAAACAAAGTAAAATGAATGAGAAGGAGAACAAAGAGGGTTAGGGTTAAACAGAAAAAGATTAATTCAGCCAAAAAACACAATTTGATTAATCTAAAGTGTAAAACAATCTTCAACACAGACCAAATTAGTGCCCTTGGACAACAAAACATATGGTGGGGCAAAGAAACGATAAATTAAATTGAGACAGAGTGGGAGACTGAAAATGATTACTATGATAAATATTCAAACTATTTACAAAACTATTTACAGAAGCTCCTGTTGAACCATGGTTCAACAGAGCAACAAAAACAGGTTTGTCAATGACGAGGCCACTTTGCCAGGGGGAGGTGATCCAGCGACGAGACAATAAAAAAAAAAAAAGAGAAACTGAAAAAAGCAATTCATATTAGGTTCTGTTGAGGCACTACATGATATAAAACCTTCCAAGCCATGACCTCTGCCTGAAATCAGGACCACTCAGAGGAGAATGCAGCACATCAAACTGGAGTCAGGAGTGTGAATAACACATTTTGGCCAAAACAAATTGTTGCTTACCAAACAGTGGCTGAACAATGGACACCAAAAAGTGAAAAACAGAAGCATAATTGTGCGAACAACAATTGTGGGTGGGGGGGCATTTAACAAATATTTACAAACAAATATTTACAAAAAATCAACTATTTATAAAAAAGCAATACTATTTACAAAAAAGGGTTAGGGTAAGCAACTATTTACAAAAAGATGCGATACCGTTCCGATAAATATCAATAATTTCGAACATCGCGGGGAAATTGCTTCGACTCATTTTGAAGTTTTGGGGGAAGCCGGAAGTGACGTCAATGCGGGAACGCTTCACTGTGCGGCGAGAGAGCAAAACACGGACAAAGTGTGTTGTCATGCGTAGAAATGGTGAATTACTGAGTTTAGGCACGTTAATAACGTTTTAATGAAGTTGACTACAGTATATTCGTATTTGTCAGTGCTTTCATGTCAATTCGGCGAACATAAATGATCGTGGTGAAGATGATGATTAAATTAGGATTACAAATCGGTAGTGAGAGCTGCTGAATTTCCTCCCGTAGGATGTGATATAAAAACAAATCGATTATTTTTGTAGTTGTAAACTCAAGTGGATGAAACTACATTTATTAGTGCTTTCATGTCAATTCGGCGAACATATGATACATTAAATGATCGTGAGAATGATGATTAAAAATCGTTTGTTTGAGCCGGTCTGCATTTCCTGATGAGAAAATAAACCGATGCTTTTTGTAGTTGTAGTACACCAACATGGATTAAACGTGTGTTTTTTTTTTACCACAATGTTGGGGAAATGAATGGATAAAATGCACGGATTATTATTATTATTATTATTATTCCCACTCCGATCGGGACACTAGGTCCACCGTTTCCCCGCAGCGAGGCTCCCCCCGTTGACAGTTTACGTGGGCTGGGTGCAGTGGCGGACTGGCCATCGGGACGAATCCCGATGGGCCGGTACCGAAGTGGGCCGGTCGGATAAGTCACTAGTACATCCCCATAGGCGGCGCGTGAGGCTCAGGTTTGGGAAGGCTAAATAACTTTTTTTACCTGACGCTGCCCGCCTCCGGCGTCTATAGAAAAGAGATCAACTCAGTGTGCGGAGTTTAAATCTCTCAAGTCATATTACAGGATAAAGGAAATACAGTTTAAACTGCCGTATGCAGAGAAGACGCTGACGTGTCGCACATATCATTCATATTACATCATCAATCAGATCATCGATCATATAATATCATAATATATCATATATTTCCTTATCTGAGTCAGCTTCTCCAGCCGTATCTGGCCGTGCAACACTTACAGTGTCACATACTGTATGCAGAAGTATTATTTTAAGCAACACATTATGTTGACGAAACACTCGAGTCAAATGTAATTAAAGTCAGATCCACTCGTGTCTTCGACGTGAACGCGCTCTCAGCTGGTGAGAGAAACCCTGGCTTGATTTACCGAGTTGATAACCAGCGTCGTAGGACCGCTTAGCGAGATCTCGTTTATTAGTTTGTTGTTGTTAGTTTGTTTGTTACTCAAACATATCCATGGTATGTTGAACTGGCTTCGTAGTACAGGGCACAGGTGGCTAGCAGCGCTAATGTCAAAGACACAGACATTATACATTATATTTGTATTTTACCAGAATGCAGTGACACAAATATTTGGAAAGGCTTAGCCTTCCCTAGCCTACAGCACCCGCCGCCCCTGACATCCCCCACTCCCCCCGTTGACAATTTACTAGCGGTACCGAAGTGGGCCGGTCGAGAGTCCCGGGATGATTTTTAGTCCCAGTCCACCACTGGCTACATGACCGTATGATCGCCCATATTGACGCACCTAATTCTTAAACTTCTAACAGATACAACATAAACCGATCCTTCAGCCTCATATGAGCTCTCAGACACGTTCAAAATTAAACTGTCATCGCTGTCTGAGCTTGCTGCTGTGTGCGCCATCGTGCGTTTACATGCAGATGCTGGGATCCTGAACGGTGCAGCTGGAGCGCTGTGCCCGCAATGACGTCACCCATAATTTGGCGGGACTTGAAGAATCCCCGAGAAGATCCAGAAAATGGTCAACATTGAAGGGCAGATTAATGGTTATCAAAGTACAAATATCCAAAATCAGTTCAGTAACGGTTTTCAAGGGGACAATATTTACTCAAATTGATGGGTTTGGATGATGGGGGAAACTCGTGTCACAGGATCTTTAAGTCATATCATACAGAAAAAGCCGACTAAGGATGGCTGACACGGTCAGGTTCAGCAGATAAAAACCAAAATAACAATAAAAACACATAATCAATCTAAATCCTGCTTGTTAGTTACCCAGCATCATTGATATATAAGCTGCTAGCGATTCATTACTGAAATCTTACCTTCAAAGCTGACGAAGTCGCGCTAGCTAACTAGCAGGCAATGCTAGCAAAATTGGTTGTAACAACCAAGATAAAATATAGATAATTACGCTGTGCATATACAAATGAAGACCAGTATAAGCATCATAAAGGGCCTCTGATACAATATAGACAGTTGACAATTCAAAAGAGTTCGATATTTCAGCAACTTACCTCTGGAACTAATCGACGCGCCGTAATGTAAGTGAATGAGGTCCAACGCCCAAATGACAATATTTGGAACTATTTCGATGTCCATACCCCGGAAGTAGGCGCCGCCATTTTTTACAACAGAGGTCTATGGAAGTGTCGTAACTCTTAGGCCCTTTCTCATTTCATCAAATCCCCCTCCTCGACTCCTCGACTCCTCGGTCAGCCGGTAGTGACCCGGAAATGAATTTCAGCGCGCCATGTTGAAGGACATCTAATTTCTCTAAATGCACTTCGAGGACCGAGGATCGAGCGTCGAGGAGGCTCTCTGGAGGAGCTATAACCGAGGATACACTGATCGGTCCTCCACGGCTCCTTCGTGGATGCATTTCCGGCAACAGAGATGTTTCAAAGAGTCGTGATGCACGGCCGGACTTATCTCAGCCAATGACAGCTCTGCATGCATCCCCTGGATATTATTTTATTAACTGCTTTCATCGCGACGCGATGTTTCCAGAGAGAACAGCTGTGAGGTCCGTGCAGAAAGCAGAGCAGTGTGTAAAATATATATCACTCAGTATAACAGGCCTACTCTCTTTATTTGCTGTAGTTTAGTAGATATCTACAAACAAAGAGTCCATATTTTTCTAAAACCATTTAGTGCTTCACATAATAAAATACACAACGGCTGTTAGGCTGTTAGGCTGTTAGCTGTAGGTGCGTGTGTGTGGTACAGTGTGTGCGTAGATGCAGCGGACAGACAGGTCTCAGTTGGTTTGGTGTCCTCTGCTTACTTTTAATACTTGTAAATAAAACTTTTGGCCAGTAATTTATTTTCCTCATTGTAGCGACCAGGGGGGGGGGGGAAATATATCCAGTCTCTGATAGTGTTACGTTATTATGAGAGTGCTCTGTTTGATTCTGAAATTGTATATATATGTATATAAATATAGACATATATATATATATATATGTGTGTGTGTGTGTGTGTGTCCGCATCTGTAGCCTGTTATTGTCTCATTATACCGCACTGTGAATGAATCAAAGTAAATATATAAGTGGTCATGAACACATCTGTCCATCAGACAGAGGGCTGCTGTGCCTCCTGTCATCATTAATGGACGTCTCTTTAAAATGACCGCTCAGAGGAGAGGAGTTCTCATTTCTCTAACCGCCTGCTGCTTCCCCTCATCTCTCCTCGGTTCCCCTCCTCGGCTCCTCGGCTCCTCGGCTCGCATCTCCTGTGGGCGGGACTAAGTCTCGAGGATAGGAGTCGAGGAGGGGAGTCGAGGAGGGGAGTTAGAGAAATGAGAAAGGGCCTTAGTATCTCTAGGGCTCTGGGTGTGCCTAATGCGTTTCCAACGTAGTGTAACATCTACGCGGTTTGCGGAGTCTGGGGGTGTGAAAGTTCAGAGTTCATCTCCAACAACATGGCTTCTGGAAGTGGCGCTCCCGCTAACAGTGTAAGTGAAGTATAATACTTTCACATATTGTCGTTAGTCATGCAATAATCTCGAACTATACATTATTACGTTTGCTTAATTATGAAGCAATATTTGGAACTTGTTTAGTAGGTTTAATTGTGATGTAGCTAATAAGCTAACATTAGCTAGCGCTGCAAAGTTTCTGCATGCTAAGTTGGTTGTACTGCTATCAAGTATTATCTTTAAATGAAGTTGACGTTATTGAAAATAACTGTTTGACAGGGTCTATCGCCTCAAGTCGAGGGAGCAGCACAGGCTCTTTTGCAATTATTAGCCAGGGAGCTTACTTCGCCATCAACCCCATTGCAAGTTACAACCCCATTGCAAGTTAGGACAACAGAGAGTGTACAAGTCAGCGTACCAGCCAGGGCGGGAGGCAGTGCCCAACCTGTGCCTAACACCGATGTTAGGGTGAGGCAGGCGATGAGAAGGTGATTTAATTGACTAGTTCTATATCTGTCAGTGCAAGGTCAAACAGTATATTTCTTATTCAAATGATGGGAAATAATGTCAACAAAACCATCAACTAAAGCCACATACACGTGTATGATTTATAAATCTTCTATAGAGTTATTAGAGTATCTCCTTTCTCTAACAATTTCTATTGTCATTCCTACATCAGGCAGTTCCCAAGTATGTTTAATACTGATCAGCCAAGAGGGAAAAGAAGGATCCCAACCCCTGCCTGTATTGTGATCAAAAGCACAGACTTGTATGTTTATGTACTTGCGGGACCCACTCAATTGACACCGAAGGCCTCAGAAGAGCTTGAACTTGCACACGCTGGCCTTGGGAAGAGGATGCTCAGCCTACAAGAAAACTTGATACACAGTGAGGTAATATACATATACAAAACAATATTCTAGAATGCTCAATAATTGAAAAATTGTAATCATTTGCTGTATAGTGAATCTTATTTCATTTTTGTTTTAAAGATTGTGGCTTTAGTTCAAGAGGAATTTCCTAAACTCAAAACGTTAAAAGGAGGCTGGATGTTTTACAAGTCGACAGGTACAGTAGCCATTTTGTATCTCCAATTATAAAATATATTGCTGTTAATAACTGTCATGTGATATCCTACTTTTAAATTAATATTACTATCATCTTTTAAAGTCGTAGAAGACTACTGTAGTTTGCCTGTAAAAGTATAATGTATATGCATTAATGTACAAATGGTTAGACTGTTTTAAAGGACACTTTCTGTCGTTCCTCTTTCCATTTTAAAGGTGGTAGAGGGAACGTTGCAAGCTTTCCATAATCCCAACAGACTCGGAGGGGTACTCAACAAGGCTCCTGAAATCAGCCACCAACAATGGCAAAGGCGTAGTGTTTGTGGTTCCACTACAGGAGCAGCTCTCCATAGAACCACTGCCATATGATTCAGCCGAGTTCACAAAGATGCCACAGTCAAGCTGCATATCATGTGGCAATCAAATGCCTTTGATGCTGTTGCCTTTACATGTGGCGGAATGCAACATCACAATGCCTGTAAGCAGTTATTCCAACATTTGTTTTTGTGCAAATGACTGTTTCAAACATTTATCTATACTACTAGCTCTCTATCTCTTTATTCTAGGAGACTGAATCTCTGGATTCCATGGATGAAGAATGCCAAGTGATTGAGCCCCCTACCACAGGGATTGGAGAATCCTCTGAGGTAAATGTGCATGTGTAGGGTATAACACATTTCACCAAACCTTTTTGTTTTTTGTATTGTAACTAGGGTTGGGTACCGACCGGAACCGGTTCCAACATTTCGATTCCAACGGCATCATTTAGAAATGTGAATTTCGGTTCCGCTTTTCGATGCCTGAGGAAATGTTTCTCGCCGCTCTCCGTAGCCTACTGTATGACTGCGGCGAGGCGGGAAATGTAGCGTTGTACCTACACTTCCTACAGTGTAACCTGAGACCAGGGCCGGGCCGTTGCACTGGCATTATAGATGTTCGCCTAGGGCGCCAGATCTGTGGAGGCGCTGACAGCTCTGGGAGGGAAAACAAATGTTTTGACCGTTGGTGCTCATCCTAATTTTCGGCCTTGATGTAACAACATTCATAATTAAGTAAATGTAACACCCTTTTTCACCCCGGTTACACGTTTCATTCGCCCTGTACGATGGGCGCTGCAAGTGATGAAAATGGGGGATGTTGGCTTATCTGGCACCCGCAGCTCACAGCCAAAGTGCGAGTAAGCGAGGGAGAAAGGGAGGGTGCACTGGAACCGGCGCTGTTGTTATTAGCATCTGGTGCTAGCTGCTCTAACGGAAGAAGAAGATGTTTCTACAATGATGTGGAGGGAGAGTCCTCTCCAGTCAGACTGAGAGGCTGATAACTACAGCTCAGTGAGGTAAAGGACTCTGAGTGTTTAGATAATTCACTTTAGTCTAAGTTATCTCAGTGGGTCTCAAACGTATATTTCCAAGGCACTCCTTTATAATTATTGGGATAAAACAGGTTTGAAATCATTCCAATGTATACTATAGGACAGTAAACCAGACATATCGTTTTAAACTGGAGAGATAAAAAAATATGCATAAATAAAATAGTAAAATAAGATATGAATGAACAACAAAAATAAAATACGTTACATGTATTTGTTATTGGCTATGGGTTATTGGTTATGCTCACATACTTATTTGATTATTAAAATGTAAACCGATCTTTTTCATATGGGTGTTTAGAGTTGTACCCCCTAGATCTAGTCTCTAGTAATTCTGCTTAAAGTGCACCAGATTGAAGCATTTTGCTTTAAAATGTTCAAACATTTCTTCCTGGTATGCCTGAGAAGGCAGATATGCTTGTTTTTCTCAACAAGAACTTAATCATTTTTTTTACCCTGCCCCTCAAAGAATCGGAATTGAGAACCGTTAAGAACCGGAATCGAAAAGTAGAATCGGAATCGGAATCAGAATCGTGGAAATTCAAACGATACCCAACCCTAATTGTAACACACACTCACTTGTATGTGCTATTTTTTAGCAGGTTTGCCCAATTTGTCTTGGATCATACCCAATGGATGTCCTTGCAACACATGCAAGCACATGTGGTGACAGGTAACATATCTCCAGATATGTAAAAAACATAAAGCGAAATATTTTTTTATGAATATGATTTTACATTGCTTTGTATGATAGACGATATGCAGGAAGAAATATGTGAAAAATAATCACAGCTAATGATTTGTCCCTATTTGCCATTCCTTATTTTTTTGTGTCTTTTCTTAGAACTGACATCGCTAACCAAAGCGAAGCAGCCAGTCTCATAATGACAGAGGAACTGCCAGGACCTTCAGTTCCACAATTGTCAACAACATATTCAGCAGGTTATTTATTCAGAACACTTACTGCTATTGTTAGAGCCATTTTACCTTTTGTTATTATTGTCTGAATGTTAGGTTTAATAATATAAATTAGATTATACTGTAAATTATCGGCTATTTTTGTGAGTCACATTATGGTTTAAAATGCATTAATTTAAGGCTCACATATTATTTGTTATATGTGCGTCAGTATCACGTGCATGGCTATGCCTATATATGGTAGGTTGATAGGACACAGCTGATGGTGATAGACGGGGAAACGGAAAAGTCTTTTGACCGTGTTCTTTTTGTTACTTTGGAAAATGATACACCTTTTAGTTACTATGAAGCGAAGAAATGTGTCCTCCTGTATGTACCGCGTGGATCAATGAATAAAGCTCATCTGATTCAACTACGATCTCCGCTGAATTGTTTGGAAACAAAGAGAGGCGCGTCAAAACCCACAACCCCGATAGAGGTGGCTATTAAATTGTAGACAAGGATCAAGACGCCACCACAATAGTCAAAAGACTCCGTAAGCTGTGGATAAAGACTTCGAAGGACACGCACAGGATTCGTGTGGATTTCAGCTCTGCTTTGGAAACAGCGAACGGTGTTCCGGATTAACTTGTTTCTCGATCAACTTGTTTCCCGATCAACTCGTTTCCGTGGGGTGCGTGGCTTTCGACTGAAATACACATTTTGATCGCTTTCTTCTGTCGTTTACATACATCTTTTGGTATATTTGGCTTCTTAGGAACACGTTGATGCACATCCAGTACCAGTGTGTGAGGTTGTGATTACGATGGCGATATCCGGACGCGAACAGCGAGGACTACAACAAGACAAACGAGTTGCTCGAATAAATCATTTAAACCAGCTATTGTTGCCAGACTTAATACGGAATATCGTTGTTAATGTCCAAGTCCATCTGTGTATACCTTCAGACAGCCTCCAAGTGAAGCACACGGTGTTTACTCACAGTTTGAAAGCAGCGTGGAGAAGTCTTCATCTGTGTTAAACTGTGATCCTCCAAGGGAACTGGGACCCGCCCAGGTTAAAATGTGACCCTCACAGGTTAAATTGTGTTACGATTTCTGTGGCTATCTACCAGCGATCATGTTTAATATGAAAGACTACCCACACATGTATCCCTTATAAAAACGGTATTGTGCAGCACTCATCCAGATGAGATGTGACTTTTACCTCGTTTTGCAAAGATAGCAGCAGAAATGTCATTGGGGATATTTAGACTTTAAAATGCTGCTTGGTCGTGAATGTTGGTGTCGGCAAACAATATTAAGAATCCTCTATTCAAACATAATATTCAATGTGCATTGACATGAAAATAACAAAAAAGTTCATGCTGGACTCAAACCCGAGTCCCAACAGTAAAAATCAATCATGCCCTGCAAGTTATGAGTGCGCCACGAATCATCACGTCCTATCAAATCACTACAGCTCATTTTGTTACATTAACATTGTCAACAACTTCTAGAAAAATGCAACCCGACATCATATTGATAATAATATATGATACAAATGTAAGACTGACAACAATAATAGTTTGTAAAGGATTTATTGACGTGAATGTTTTGAACAGTGAACACTTAACACAGAAATCGTAACAGTTTAACCTGGGCGGGTCACAGTTTAATCTAGGCGGGGCACATTTTAACCCTAACACAGATGAAGACTTCTCCATTCAACACGTCCTAACAGATCACCAGAGAACAATAAATCAAGTCGCTGTGTTGATGCCTGTTACATCACGTTACATTACATTGCATTTAGCTGACGCTTTTATCCAAAGCGATTTACAATAAGTATTCACTGTTCAAAACATTCACATCAATAAATCCTTTACTAACTATTATTGTTGTCAGTCTTACATTTGTATCATATATTATTATCAATATGATGTCGGGTTGCATTTTTCTAGAAGTTGTTGACAATGTTAATGTAACAAACTGAGTTGTGGTGATCTGTTAGGACGTGTTGATTCGTGGCGCACTCATAACTTGCAGGGCATGATTGCTTTTTACTGTTGGGACTCGGGTTTGAATCCAGCATGAACTTTTTTGTTATTTTCATGTCGATGCACATTGAATATTATGTTTGAATAGAGGATTCGTAATATTGTTTGCCGACACCAACATTCACGACCAAGCAGCATTTTAAAGTCTAAATATCCCCAATGACATTTCTGCTGCTATCTTTGCAAAACGAGGTAACAGTCATCTGGATGAGTGCTGCACAATACCGTTTTTATAAGGGATACATGTGTGGGTAGTCTTTCATATTAAACATGATCGCTGGTAGATAGCCACAGAAATCGTAACACAATTTAACCTGTGCGGGTCACATTTTAACGTGGGCGGGTCCCAGTTCCCTTGGAGGATCACAGTTTAACACAGATGAAGACTTCTCCACGCTGCTTTCAAACTGTGAGTAAACACCGTGTGCTTCACTTGGAGGCTGTCTGAAGGTATACACAGATGGACTTGGACATTAACAACGATATTCCGTAATAAGTCTGGCAACAATAGCTGGTTTAAATGATGTATTCGAGCAACTCGTTTGTCTTGTTGTAGTCCTCACTGTTCGCGTCCGGATATCGCCATCGTAATCACAACCTCACACACTGGTACTGGATGTGCATCAACGTGTTCCTAAGAAGCCAAATATACCAAAAGATGCATGTAAACGACAGAAGAAAGCGATCGAAATGTGTATTTCAGTCGAAAGCCACGCACCCCACGGAAACGAGTTGATCGGGAAACAAGTTAATCCGGAACAACGGACGTTCTAAAGTGCCGAGGAGGAGGCCGTGAGTAAACCATGCCGGCCCGGAACTTATGAATGAAACGCTGTTTACAACGGGATCGCTTCGTCAAACAATGCAAGTACTGATGTGTGCATAGTTACGGATGTTTGACAAAACGAAACGGGAAATCCATCCAGTGATATCCTGATGCTTACTGAAGATAATCCGCAATTGCTGTTGGAATGCTTAAACAATGAAATGCATTAACGAACTATCACGCAGTTAAGGAAGCGGACGTTAAAGGAATGTTTGGCACAAACACAGGATTCGCGAAGAGCTGTTCTTGGAAATATTAATGACTTTATTTCATGTGGATTAAGTGAAGATAAAATAAACAATGGATCCTGATATACCTCCAGCTGATGTTGCCGCGGCAGAGGAGAGATTTAAAACTCTCAGCCAATCGCGAAGAGGAAAACTTGGAGCATGCACCCGCAGAATGAATGAAATTAACCCATTACTGGTGCGAGGTGGAAATATGGAAAAGGTGGATGAAGCTGTTGCAACGTTCAAGATGTTACTCAATGAATTTATGGAATGTCATGGACTTGTTCAAATGCTTATATCTGAGGAAATAAGGGAAACTGAGAGAATAGATTGGTATGAACCAAAAATGTCTGCATTCACGAATTTCCTTAAGGATGTGGAAATGTGGAAAAGCTCTCAAATGGATCCTCAGATACTGATTGAACCCCATGACAGTGTTTCCAATGCATCAACCAGGAGGAGCTCAAAAGCAGGATCAGCAACTTCTTCTGCTTCCTCAACCCACCTCAAAATGGCCACAGAAAGAGCTGCCCTCCTTGCCCGGGCAGCAGGATTAAAAGAAAAGCATGCACTTGAAATGGAAAAGGCTCAACTGCAAGCTCAACTGCAAGCTAGATCCGAACGGATAGAAATGGAAGCCAGCCTAGCTGAATCTGATGCCAAAATGAAAGTCCTGGAGCACTTTGAGACTGGTTCACAAAATCCAATACAAGGCAAATATGATGGCATGAATGACTATTTAAAGGACTACAGATTAAAAACACATATGTCAATGGATGCAGAGCCGTCTCCAATTTCCTTTGCTGAGTTCGGAGCCATTCCCAAGACACCACTTCAAAGGCTTCTATACCAACAACCAAGACCACCAGAAAATATTGATAATGCAAACCAAAGCTCTCAACACACAGCTAGAGATGCAGGAATTACAGGGACAAATACTAATGACAATTTCCTGATGGTGATGCAAAGACAAAATGACATTGTTAATTTACTTGTACTTCAACAAAAACAAGCATCACTGCCCACTAGGGAAATCCCAGTCTTTGATGGCAATCCCCTGAATTATCAAATATTTGTGAGGGCATTTCAACATGGCATTGAGGAGAAAACCACCAGTAACCAGGATCGATGATATTACCTGGAACAATAAACTTCGGGATCCTGCAGGGAACTGGTGAGAAGCTGCCTTCACATGGATGCTAATAGTGGCTTTGCTGAAGCTAAGAGACTGCTAAAAGTGCATTTTGGAGATGAGCTCAAGATAGCAAATGCATATATGGGAAAAGCTCTCAACTGGAACACTATAAAGGCAGAGGATGGAAAGTCACTGCACTGTTATGCACTTTTTCTGAGAGGCTGCTGTAATGCAATGAGGGATCTGCAGGACATGGAGGAGCTGGACCTGCCATCCAACCTACGGCTCATTCTTTGAAAGCTACCTTACAAACTAAGGGAGAAGTGGAGAACAGCAGCTTGTGATATTCTGGAGCGGAGCCATCAAAGAGCAAGATTACATGACCTTGTTGGATTTATTGAAAGACAAGCTAGAATACTTCAAGACCCTCTCTTTGGTGACATTCCCGATCAACTTAACAGTACAAAGACGGCTTTCAAGACCAAGACTCTTGTTGATTCATATCGAAATAAGAGCAAAGGGAGCAGTTTTGCAACCACAGTGGCTATAGTGTCAGACAGCCGTGCAGAGAAACTCAAAGAAGACAAATATCCTGTTAAAAGCTACATTTCCTCCACTAACAATGACACCTCATGTACTTTTTGTACAAGTAAACATCCTTTAGCTGAATGCCATAAAATACATTCAGGATCTCATGAAGCTAAAATTGAGTTTCTGAAAGAGAAGGGACTATGCTTTGGCTGCCTGAAGGTGGGGCACTTGAGCAGGAACTGTAACAGGAGAATGACCTGTCAAATCTGTCATGCTAAGCACCCAACTATTCTGCACATTAAAAGATCTTCAAACCTGAAACTGAGAACTTTAAACAAGATAAGGCAGAGCAGCAGAGTGGGGGAGCAAGGCCTGATGAGACATCCATCAGCAGTGCTCTTGTTTCAGTAGGAGAAGGTGAAGGAATCGGGGCTGGTAAAGACAGCATACTTGCCATAGTGCCAGTGAAGGTGAAACTCTGCCATGGAAATAAAAGCATACTGACCTATGCATTCCTGGACCCTGGTAGCACAGACACATTTTGCACAGAAGGGCTCATGAGGCAGCTTGGTGCTAGAGGACGGAGAACTGAAGTCCTTCTTCAAACGATGGGAACAGAGAAAACAGTCAGGAGTTTTGAGGTAACCGGTCTAGAAGTGGGACATATGGAAGATGGCACATATATAAACTTGCCCAAGGTTTACACTCAGAACAAAATCCCTGTTACCAAAAGAAACATTCTTACCCAGGCGGACCTCAAGAAATGGCCTTATCTGCAGGACATCCAAATAAAAGAAATAGATGCTGACGTGGGACTTCTTATTGGAGTAAATACTCCAAAGGCTATGGAACCATGGAGAGTTATAAATAGCCAAGGAAATGGCCCATATGCAGTGAAAACACTGTTAGGATGGGTCGTTAATGGTCCACTTAATGCTTCCACAGATCTGGATGATAAAACCCCCGTGGCATTAGTGAACAGGATCTCAATTGTTCACCTTGAGAAGCTTAGTGAAAGACAATATATTAACGACTTTCCAGAGAAAGAGTATGAAGAGAAAAGACAAATGTCAGCTGATGACCGAAAGTTCATGCAGATTGTATCAAGCTCGGTTTCTCTTAAAGATGGCCACTACAATTTACCTCTTCCTCTAGATAATCCAAACATTATCATGCCAAACAACCGCCAAATGGCAGAGCAACGAGCAATGTCACTAAAAAGGAAATTCCAGAAGGATCAGACCTATGCAGCGGAGTATAAAGGCTTTATGAGTGACATTATCAAAAAAGGATATGCAGAGAAAGTACCATCGGACGATCTACATGTGGAAAACGGCAAAGTGTGGTATATACCCCATCATGGTGTCTATCATAAACGTAAAAAAATGATCCGTGTGGTATTTGATTGTGCATCATCCTATAAAGGCAAATCCCTCAACAGTGTACTCCTTCAGGGCCCTGACTTGGCAAACTCATCGATTGGTGTTCTACTCAGGTTCCGTCAAGAGCCCATCGCCATTATGGTAGATATTGAGGGGATGTTTCACCAAGTGCGTGTAAACGAGGAGAACATAAACTTGCTGAGATTCCTGTGGTGGCCTGAAGGAGAAACCAGCACGAATCTGGAGGAATACCGGATGAGGGTCCATCTCTTCGGAGCTGTTTCCTCTCCAAGCTGCGCAAACTTTGCATTGCGAAGAACAGCTGAGGACAACTGTGGCAAATTTGATGGAGAAGTGGCAGAAACAATCAAATCAAATTTCTATGTGGATGATTGCCTCAAGTCGCTAGCAAGAGAAAATCAAGCTATAAGCCTTATTAGGTCTCTCAGAGAAATGTGTTCCCTTGGTGGATTCAAACTGACGAAATGGATAAGTAATAGTCGAGTGGTGCTAGCATCCATCCCTGATGAAGACAAGGCTAAACAGGTGAAAAACTTGGATCTGGACAGGGATAAGCTGCCACATGAAAGAGCACTAGGGATGTACTGGGACATTGAAAATGATATATTCAGTTTCCGTGTGACTGTGAACAACAAAACCCTTACAAGAAGGAGTATACTTTCCACTGTCAGCTCTGTGTACGATCCTCTTGGTCTTCTCGCCGCTTTCATATTGAAGGCAAAGCAAATACTTCGATTACTCTGTAAAGCCCAATATGGATGGGATGAAGAAATTCAAGTGGAACTCTCAAAGTCATGGCAGAAGTGGCTCAAGGATTTAGACCAGCTGGCTAGATTCCAAATTGACAGGTGTGTAAAACCCAAGAACTTTGGAAGAGTGAAAACTGCACTGCTACATACCTTTTGTGATGCAAGTGAAGAAGGATACGGTACTGCAAGTTACCTGAGATTCACCAATGACATGGAGGAGGTATACGTAGTGTCACGGTCTCAGGCACTTAGGATGTAGGACCCAATTGCAGACAGGGAGACAGAGGTAAAGTATTTGTAGGATACTTTATTATTCCAAAATACAGCAAGATGAACAAAACGGTCACTATCAAATCTCAAGTTGAGATGACAAAAATAGAGAACAAAAGGAAAGCGCTCACGTAGTGAGGAACAAACTCTTCAAGAGCACAGAGAGCATAGACCTGACCATGGCAAGAGACAAGATGAACTGACACTGAACACTGGGAGACAGGGGAATATAAACACAGGGTAACTAGACACAGGTGGGAACAATCAGGGGCGGGGCTGACACTGATGAGCACAGGAGACACACCAGGAGTGACAGGTGAACTAATGACAGACAAGAAACACAGGGAAAAGAGACCAGACAATATACAGGGAGGAAGACAAAACCCATAACCAGACAGACAACACTAAACCCGTGACATAAACCTAGGAGTGTGACACGTAGCCTTTGTGATGGGAAAATCAAGAGTTACCCCACTAAAAGTCATGACAATTCCAAGGTTGGAACTCACTGCTGCTACATTGGCTGCACGAATGGACAAAATGCTACGATCAGAGCTACAAGGAGAGCTTCTGGAATCAGTATTGTGGACTGACCGGCCGCCAGTCAGTACTGAAATATATTCGAAACAGGAATAAGAGGTTCCACACTTTCGTGGCAAACCGGATTGCTGTTATTCATAACCTCACAAAAGTGAACCAGTGGCGGTTTGTAGACTCCAAAAACAACCCCGCTGATGACGCTTCAAGAGGATTGAGCATTGAATCCTTTTACAGTTCAAAAGGATGGCTTCAGGGTCCAGAATTCTTGAAGAAATCTGAAGCACAGTGGCCAAGTATTCCAAAAGAACTTGGTTCTCTCCTTCCAGATGACCCTGAAGTACGCAAAGAAGCTATTGTCACCAGCATTGTCACATGTAAGATGGAAAAAACTCCAACAAGCAAGCTCTTGGACTATTACTCTTCATGGAATGACCTAAAAAGAGCTGTTGCATGGATAATGAAATTAAAGACAATCCTCCTGCAGATGAGAGAAAAAAGAAAAGATGGCTCCACTGATCTTGGAGCAAGGCAGGATAAAGGAAAGAGACTGAAGGGTCAGATGCTTCTGCTCAATATGCCTACAGCTAATGCACAAAGACTTTCAGTAGAGGACACAGAAAATGCTGAAAAAGCCATTATTTGCCACGAGCAGAGACAGCATTTCAAAGAGGAAATTGCCTTGCTGGAAAAAGGAAAACAGTGCAATAGAGGAAGCTCCCTATACAAGCTGGACCCTATCATTGATGCCGGGCTTCTGAGAGTTGGAGGAAGAACTAGAAAGATGGCTATGCCAACTGAGGTCAAACATCCAATGATTCTACCGAAACATTCTAATATCTCCAAGTTGATATTAAGCCACATCCATAATCAAGTTGGCCACTCAGGAAGAGGTCACATGCTCCGCTGCTAACTCTTCAGCAAGGAGGATCATAAAGAACTATGTGTTTTGCAGACGCCTACAGGCTAGAGCTGGAGAGCAGAAAATGGCCGACCTCCCACTTGATCGAATAACACCTGATCTTCCACCTTTCACTCATGTAGGCATAGACTATTTTGGACCCATCGAGGTGAAACGTGGCCGAGCTCATGTCAAAAGATGGGGAGTAATCTTTACCTGCCTGGTAAGCCGTGCTGTCCACCTGGAAGTTGCCAGTCATTTGGATACAGCTGCATGCATAAACGCTCTTCGTCGATTCATCTGTCGTCGAGGCACAATAAAGAGCATCAGAACAGATCGAGGCACCAACTTCATCGGCACACAAAAGGAACTGGAGGAGTCTGTAAAACAACTGGATAACAACAAAATCAAGCAAACACTACTCAAAGAAGGAATTGATTGGACATTCAATCCCCCCTCTGGAGCTCACCATGGCGGAGTGTGGGAGAGGCTAATACGACTGGTTAAAAAGATCCTCCATTCTGTCCTGAAGGAACAAACATTGGATGATGATGCTCTGCACACAGCCTTGTGTGAGGTTGAGGCAATAATGAACGATAGGCCAATCACAACAGTGACAAATGACCCAAACGACCTTGAACCCCTCACACCTAATCACCTACTTCAGTTAAGAACAAATCCAATCTTGCCCCCAGGACTCTTTCAGAGAGAGGATCTGTACTCACAGAGAAGATGGAAACAGGTGCAATACCTTGCTGACCTGTTTTGGAAGCGCTGGACCAGGGAATATCTTCCTTTGATGCAAGAATGGCACAAATGGAATACTATCAAAAGAAACTTCATCCCCGGAGACCTGGTCGTCATCGTTGATGAGAACGCACCGAGGAACACTTGGCTCCTGGGACGCGTAGTTAAGACCCTTCCTGGTTCAAAAGGACTTGTTAGGAGTGTCCTGGTTAAAACCAAGACAAGTACGATCGAAAGACCCATAACTAAGTTATGTCTGCTCCTGGAGGCAACAGACTGAGCCTACTAAGCCTTAGCCTTTCAGTCACATACACCTCTGACTGTTAGACCAAAGGACTAGACTCTTGGTCTCCTACCTCCTCCCCATCAAAGGCTGCCTTTTGAACACAGACCATTACAGACAATTAGTACTAGACCTACACACTCCAGTACTGGTCTTACATGGACTTGAAAGTATACAATATACTATGGACTTAAGTATACAAATATGCTACGGACGGACGTTATGTTTTGTTAAAATGACTCTGTTGATGTATTATTATTGGTAATTGCTATGTAATAAGCAATTAGGGGCTGGTATGTTAGAGCCATTTTTCCTTTTGTTATTATTGTCTGAATGTTAGGCTTAATAATAATATAAATTAGATTATACTGTAAATGATCGGCTATTTGTTGTGAGTCACATTATGGTTTAAAATGCATTAATTTAAGGCTCACTTATTATTTGTTATATGTGCGTCAGTATCACATGCATGGCTATGCCTATATATGGTAGATTGATAGCTGGGGGTGATAGACGGGGAAACGGAAAAGTCTTTTGACCGTGTTCTTTTTGTTACTTTGGAAAATGATACACCTTTTAGTTACTATGAAGCGAAGAAATGTGTCCTCCTGTATGTACCGTGTGGATCAATGAATAAAGCTCATCTGATTCAACTACGATCTCCGCTGAATTGTTTGGAAACAAAGAGAGGCGCGTCAAAACCCACAACCCCGATAGAGGTGGCTATTAAATTGTAGACAAGGATCAAGACGCCACCACAGCTATGTTGTAGTTTTAAAATAGACCACTTTTTTTGGGCTGTAAATGGTTAAATTACTACTCACAATGACTGTTACAAAACAAATTAGAAAACACTAACCACTTTTTTACTATTTCAAATTATGTTTTCAGCTTGGACTAGTGAAGTGGATCCAGAAAAAGCATGTCAGTTGTTCAGAGAAGAACTTCTGGGCCGGAATGCCGAATGTCCAAGCCTTTCTCTTTTGATTGACATGTTTGATACAGAAGAACAGGACAGTTCTTTTATTTCTTTCTTCAAAAGGAATAATGTCAACTGGGCAGCTCCATTTAAGTGCAGGCTGATAGGTATTACAAAACATGGGGTTTAGTGCATGTTCTTTCACAGAAGACAAAATGTGTTACATTTATTGTAGTGGAAGCTCAAAAGATGGTTGCACAAAAGCCAAACGGGGTCTTAGTAACTTTTATTTGAATATAATTTAGTTGCTTGCACTTTCCATACTGATATCCTTTATTTTCAAGGAGATGCAGCGGTCGGCGAAGGTGTTAATCGACATGGTAATGCAGAAACTAAAGACTGGCTTCAGAATCAATTCAGGTGAGGTGTCACCTATTATCTTTTCATGATAAAACATGTTTATTGTTGCTTGTTCCTTTTTTAATTGAATGAAATCAGGGAATAAATATTTGCATGTAATTGATGTCAGTTACAGACAAATTGATTGTTTTTAATCAATTGTGATCATGAATATCATGTTGCTTGACCTTCAACATTGTAATGGAATTACATGGTGTCTTATACATTTTCTCCTTTTTTATTTAGGCTCTGCTGCTCTTACAAGCCTTTTTGAAGGGGAAAATGAACACCGGGTTCCCTCTGCAGCTGCTATGCTTCGAGAAAGCCACCTCTTTGAGATGGCAGGTCGAATGATTGGCCATTCCTTCCTGCATGGTGGTTTGGGTCTCACAGGACTCAGTTTGCCTGTAGTGACTCTCTTGACTGGGGGGAGCATGGACACTGCGGCATCAGCTTTGACCCTGCTGGACTGTCCTGATCTGGATTATCGGGAAACGATTGGTTTTGTGAGTATCTTGGTTACAAGTTGACATGCTTCATACATTTCTCATCTTGTGCATAATCAAATTATCCATTCATAGGTCATTGCTGGGCTGTTATGCTAGAAATGATTTACAAAGCTTTTGTGTCTGTCTTTTACACCAGACATTGGCTTTATTTATTTGTTTTGGAATTTTTGTTGATTGCTCGTACACAACTATGCCTGTAATTCTTAAATTATTTCCTCTTTTTTCCTGTTTTAGCTCAAAAAAGCAGTACTTACTGCAGAAGAAACCAGCAGTGTGACCGATCTCTGTCTGTCCTGGGATCTCCCTGTTCCAACCTCCACCAACCACGACTGGCTGTTCCAGGAACTGCTTTCCCATGCTGTAATATACAGGGTTCGTACGGGTGCTTGAAATCCTTGAAAATGCTTGAAATTTGACGTGGTGTTTTCAAGGTTGGGAAAGTGCTTGAATTTTGGGAATGGTGCTTGAAATTGAGATAAAGTGCTTGAAAATGTAAATGCTTTACTTTTACAATAAATTGCTGTCTGACTGAATAGTTCGCTTTTTAGATTAAAAGAATTGCTTCGCTTCTACATAAAACAGCTCCGCTGCGGCCTTCCCGCGCTATGCGCGCGACCTGCAAGTGTTTGTGTTACGTGTGACCTGGGCATTCTGATGAGAGTGATAGATGACTGTGTGCCAGGAGGTTGCAGTTTCAACGAGCGTTGGCTTGCAGAAGACAAATACAAGCCATGGCTAAGACGAGGGTCAAGCCCACGAGTAGCCTCCTGCAAAGTTTGCAACAAATAACGATGCGAGAGTCTGTGCTGACGAGCCACATGAAAGGGACGCCGTAGTAGAGCATTTTAGATTAGGCTAACGTTGCATGTTACGTTTGTTTAAGCTAACGTTAGCAAGCTGAATAGCGAACTCGATTGAGGGATAATAATGATTGCAGGGGACAATCATTTCAGAGGAGCGTACCTATGTTATGTGCGTTACAGTCGCCATCGTGTGGTGTTCAGAGGATGAAGCACTCAAGGCATTTCATATTATAGTCACGAAATATAATCTATTGATTCGACACAGAGCGATTTTGAAAGCAATGTATTTCTACTGGTGGTATGTTTCGTGCCTAAACAAAATGTGACTTGATCTATCGAAATCAGTCACATTGACCCGAAGACACATTTTCGTATGTATTACTGGTCTGGGGGAAGCTCGCGAGTGTGTTTGTGTATTTTTGCGTTTGTGTACCGGGGAAACACTCACAAGAAACACCGGCTGTTGTTATGCTTGCTGTGACGTTACATTAGTCCGTTCTCTGCTTGTAATTATGCCGAAGCTTCAAAGTTGTATTTATCATCTGAATTTGCCGAAACAAGTTTAATATTCTGAAAGCCAAGACTTTGTTTATTTGAAAACAGATGAAAACAAACTGTCTTTTATATCAAATTGAAGTATTATACAAGTAAAACTACATGTTGCTTTAATCCCATGTAATTGTAGAATGAACACAGTCTTCCTTTGAAGATGTATAAGTCAGGTGTCTTGAGTAGTCAAAATTACCTACAAATCATTGTACACATTTGTAAATATTATTTTCCACTTGTTACCATTGTGAGTCTATTTGTATGCAGCTCTGCGTGATTTTGTGGCTACAATTCAGACTAATACACTACCAGAGGTGGAATAAGTACTCAGATATTGTACTTGAGTAAAAGTAGAAGTACTCAGATCTTGTATTTGAGTAAAAGTAGAAGTACTCAGATCTTGTACTTGAGTAATAGTAGAAGTACCAGAGTGTAGGAATACTCTGTTACAGTAAAAGTCCTGCATTCAAAATGTTCCTCAAGTAAAAGTAGAAAAGTATTCACATCAAAATATAGTTAAAGACAGTAAAAGTAGTCCTTGTGCAGATTGGTCCATTTCAGAATAATATATATGATATGTTTTATAATGATTGATCATGAAAGTGTTCTCAAAGCTGGTAAAGGTGCAGCTAGTTTGAATGACTTTGTATACTGCAGGCTAGCTTGTGGATTTACTCCAGGTGGAACTAAAGTCTGATTTAACACTTGATTATATTTCACATCATTCATCCAGATCCGT
>CM053244.1:5737071-5939571 GCA_028583405.1 Pogonophryne albipinna | reverse complement strand
TTTGTTCAGTGTAAAATATATGACACTACAGTATACTCCCCATAATGTAGTGCCATACAAATTGAGGAGAGGCCCACAGTTTTAAACCCCTACTGTACACAATTGTGTTGTCATCTTTAACAATTATAGTTGTGTCAGCAAAGCTAATACATGTTTCCGAGCGCACTTTAGAGGCCTGGAAAGGTATGTGATGGCTATTGTTTTATCTTGTCGGTTCAAACATATGTTCAAAATATGCCTCTTTTAACTCAGAAACAATGTGCAGCTATTTGAGGGGAGCATCTACATACTATGGATAGGTCCACAATCACAGTAAAAATTACATTTGGAATGATATGAATACCTCAGTGGATACCCATGCTCGTTCACAGCTTCATTGAAGAAGACCAAGTGGGTGTCAGACCGGTTGTTGTCTGCTACCTTCAAGTACATAATCTACATACAAGTAAATATATAATATAACACATTATCAACTTGATCAATTAGTATTCATTGCAACATAAATCAACTGACGAATGACATGAAACGGTAAGAAAACTAGACACCTCAGAATGATTTGATGTTATATCATGAAGCCTCTTGACATGAGAAATCAAGTCAAAGCTCAATAGAAAGGACTGAATACTTTACATGAATACAAAGTTAACATATGATGGGTGGAATAGGCACTATTCAGTCAGCAAAAAAATTGAAATTACAACTTTGATAAATTAATTTCCAGTATACAAAGCCTGCTTCCCCTCACGAATGAAAATGAGTAGGTTACTACCCCCTATTTGTACAGAAAATAATCTGAAGCCTAATACAACAAATAAAAAAAACAGCACTCTTGTCTCATTTTGCAGTTGTTACTTTTTGACAGTATAAAGTCTTATCTTTCTTGAATAGCCATCTATTCCTCCAAAGATAACAAAGTTGTATCTAAGTTTAAACAAATAAGAAAGAAAAAAGTAACTCCCAAACACAATACATCCATAGAAGCATAGATCTCACATAGAATATTTAAGTGGATGAAAGCAAAACCAAATTTGTTCATGCTACGTTATGCTATGTTTTGTCAATGGTCATTTTTAAATATTATTAAAAAAAACACAAGATATATAAAACTAGAAATGAAAAATAATATAATGAACACTTCACATACAGATAGCATGCAAACACACCTGATTCGCTTGTGATTGGTGTCGATGTGCACCATGTACTTAGGGTAAGGAACTGTGTATGTTCTCCTCACCACACATCCCATCCGGGTCATCCTGGAGAGCACACCAACACTGTCAACACGATGCATACACTCGGTCCCATTGCACTCTGTGTCCCTTTGCAAGTAGAGCACCTCGGACTATACTGTAGCCAGCATCTGGCATGGTGCTTTTAATGTTTGTGATCAATAAATCTAATTCATCGTCACTGCAGCCACTATATGAAGCTGATATAGATACATTATTTTCGGCCATCCGCCTAAATAGTGTTGCTCTAGACCAGGGGTGCCCACACTTTTTTGGCTGGTGAGCTACTTTTGAAATGACCAGCTCACCGAGGTCTACCAACCAAAAATAAAATCCAAAATTGCAAGGGTTGCTGAATAACACGTTTTATTTATACATGGGATAACTACAATAGGGCTGCAACAAACGACTAATTTGATAATCGATTAATCTATCGATTAATGAAACGATTAATCGACTATTACTGTATGCCTTGCACAATTTCTCAAACGCTCTTATTTAGCCATCAACTTTTAGATTTAGCTTGAGGTTGTTTTAGGCATGTGGAAACTAACAATGAAGACAATAAAGATGAATACTTAATTCAAAAATACATATATTATTAAATTAACTTAACAAATTGTGAACAAAATTAACATTGCTTTTTATTTAAATAAAATAAATAATATTTCACATCAAAAGAAACAACAATGTTTTAACAAATCGTATTAAATAATCTAATGACAGAACTGTAAACAGAATAGCTGAAACTTTAACAAAATAAATAACTCAGTTGCCTCTAATCATTAACCCATGTTTGTATAATTGAGTTAACTCCGTGTGTTGCTGCTAGCATACATAATACCTGACGTGGAAACGTTACTCGTGGATGGAGCTACAGAGCTACTAGAAAGACAGTCGAACCCGGTGCATTCCTCCGTCTGAATGTGGTGCACTTTTGCTAAATGTTTAGACAAATTGCTCGTGTTACCGCCCTTACATGCTAAACACTCTTGGCAAGGAGCATTGTCCACCTCAAGACGGGTAACATTTAACCACACCTTGGAGCGCTTCTCTCCGCCATCTCCTCCGTGTGTTGCTGCATGTAGCAGCTGCGTGTGTGTAAACTGCCCCGCCCCCTCGCACACAGACGGGAGAGAGAGATCTCGTCTGGATTGGAAAGGTCGAAAATACAACGACCATAGGCGCATTTGTTTGTCTTTTTGCATGTTAGAAACGAGTTGGCGACACTAAGACTGCGAGATAATGTTTGTGTAGCAATAATACATGACCTTTCTCTTTCTCAACTCGCTACTCGGAGGGAAGTCGCTGTCATATGCCTTGTGAACACTCCGTTAATGCCTCTCCACGTTACCTTTCCCTGGCAGAGCGATGCTTGCTTTACAAATAAGGCAAATACCCTTTTAATGTGACATCACAACAAAATATTCTTCCTCCCATTCTGGGTGGAAGTGGTATGTCTTTAGCTTTTGGCTCGGTCCCGCACTCATTTTGTTGTTTGTCTCTTGTTTGTCTCCTTAACTTAAATTTGAGTTTTCCCGGCACTTGACTGATTTTTTATCGCTTTGCATTCTGGGTTAACAGACTGGAAAGCGATAGGTCGCTTTTTCTGTCAATCAAGTAAACTCCTGAATTAAGTGGCAGTGAGGCCAAGGGAGGAGGGATCAAAACCTGTTTTGTCTATTTTAACGGAGCTGGATTTTTTTTTTAATGAATGACTCGCGATCTACCAGCATTGCCCCTGCGGTCGACCGGTCGACTGCGGTCGACCGGTCGACTGCGGTCGACGTACTGGGCACCTCTGCTCTAGACACACCCAGAAGTCTGGCAATGCAATGTGATGACAGTCCTAGTTCTATAAGATGTGTCAGAGTCTCTACTGACAATGTAAATCGTGGACGCTCACGTCCAGAACCTCTTTGCAACTCCAGGGTTACAAATGTCTGTTCATTCTCTCTCTCCTGCTGGATGAGAGTATTAAGGTCTGCAAGTGCAGACAGAATGTTCTCTCCTACTATGTCGCCCAGAGCACTTAATAGAACACAATCCTGACGGCACGCAAACTCTAACCCTTCGATGTCTACATGTGTCCTCTCCAGGATGTGTGTTAGTCGATCATGCAGTCGTTGAAAGATGTCACGCTTCAGTGATTCCTAGGGGATAAATTAAGAGATTAGAGATGACAAACATTGATCTGAAAATTATTGTTTGTTAGCTGCTCCATAAATGACAAGTTTTGCATTTTTTTAAAAGGCCATTTTATTCACCCACTAGATAAGGCTTAGATTGTAGATGGCTAAAACCATTAGCCATCTCATATAGTCATTAAAGCAGTCAACAGCTGGGTTATATAGGAGTAAACAGCTGACTTCACTGGTGGTGGAACACTGGTGGGCAACAGAAGGGCAGCGCCAACAGCAATACTGTTTGAAAATGGTCAGTAAACAAGCTACTACAAGATTATCTCTATAATTATCTCCAATCTGGTGCCCACCGCTACTTTGCTACCACAGTATTTACTGTGATTAGAACGTTGATTTTGCCCACAAGTGTTCTGCGGGCCAACTAACGTTAGCTAAGTGACTTTATGATCCTACTCATCCTAGGTTGTCCATTAGCATTATTTAGCTTACTTGTTCGCACATGCTAGTATTAAATGCCACACATAATACATACATAGTAACAAAGCAACCATTCATAGTGTTAGAAATTAAAATCAATGTTTTGATGGTATATATGTAGCTTAAACATACCGTCAGTTAAATGCTGTTTTATACTGAAAAACCAGAAAATTCTTGTGCACAGCCAGTTGTTAAGCTTTTATTCTGAAAATCCTTCATCTCCGGTTAGCAGTTAGCATGTGGCTAATTTACCATTTCTTATAGAGGTGAATTTAGTAGCGAAATGACATGGAGTGATGCACACCGAAACCTACTGATTTTAACACTACAACTATAGACGTATTATTATTGCTGAATATTAAATGAAGGTACAGTTTATTTGAATAAAGTTATTGTTTACAGACGTGGGTAAGATGTGACAACTTCCGGAATGACCAGAAACCAAACCAGCCGTGAAGTATTTTCGTTTAGAATGTGTTAAAGAAAAGTGATGAAAGACAATATGAGGAGAAGAGGCGTGTTTAAGTATATATTAAATGTACAATGTCTGAATCCTCTGTTTAACGTAACAACGGACATTAAAACGTGGAGAGCCGGCCCGCAGGGAGGAGCCAGCAGAGGATATATAACAGCTGCACCGGAGCGGTTCGGCTCTCTCTTCCCTCTGCTCAGAGAGCCAGAACACAGCTGGTTTTTCTGAATGAACAATATTCTGCTTGTAAACATACCCGGGCCTTTATTTTTAATTAAAGTACCAATTTGAAACCATCTCAGAGACTCCATTTAGTCTCCTTTTAAAGCTTCTCTCCTGGACGCGAGAATAACCAACACTGTTAACAATCGCTTAAACATACTTAATCATGAACGGCAATATACTTCGACTTGAGGCGATAGACCCTGTCAAACAGTTATTTTCAATAACGTCAACTTCATTTAAAGATAATACTTGATAGCAGTACAACCAACTTAGCATGCAGAAACTTTGCAGCGCTAGCTAATGTTAGATTATTAGCTAAATCACAATTAAACCTCCTAAACAAGTTCCAAATATTGCTTCATAATTAAGCAAACGTAATAATGTATAGTTCGAGATTATTGCATGACTAACGACAATATGTGAAAGTATTATACTTCACTTACACTGTTAGCGGGAGCGCCACTTCCAGAAGCCATGTTGTTGGAGATGAACTCTGAACTTTCATACCCCCAGACTCCGCAAACCGCGTAGATGTTACACTACGCAGAGCCCTAGTATCTCTAGGGCTCTGACACTACGTTGGAAACGCATTAGGCACACCCTCGTGGGGGCACACGCATGTGATTGGCTTACAATTAAGCAGACATCTGATTGGCCGAAGACACTCGCCTCTTTAAAAAAGTGTGTGTGTGAATCTAGTTGCGTCAGGGGAGTCTCAAAAATCCACACACAAATGCAGAGAGATTCACACACAAATGCAGAGAGATTCACACACAGAAAGCGTTTTTTATATAAATGTAACACCACTCAAATGTGTTTTTGATGTAACTATTTGTGTGTGGATCAGAAATATATTTGTGAAACTTTTTTACATTTATAAAATGATAAATTTGTGTGTGTGCATTGAAAAATATGTGTGTGGATGGAGACATTTATATATAAATCCGGAATTACATTCGTGTATCCTTTTGTGTGCCTTTATTTATTTTTGAGACTGAACTGACCCCATAGTGAACATGTTGCGAAACACAATAGCCAGCATGTGTAGTTCCAACCCAGTCTCATAAAAAAACTTGTAATAACTACGTTGGTCCACAACGTAGGACGTAGTATTTCTACAAAAACGTCTCTGAAATTGTAGGATCCCTACGTTTTTTTTCACCATTCATTCCAATGGCTGGCGTCTATGTCACGTGATCTTCACATTTCTCCCTGCAGAAAAAGAAAAAATGGCCGACATTTGTTTTATTCTCGGTGGAAAATGCCTATTTTAAGGTTAGTTTGGCGATTAAAATGCCTTTTGATGTCATTTGATGCGAGAAATATGAGTTGTTATTTCAGATTATGTGTGCAGTAGATGTACATGATCTTTAGTTTGCGTCTATGTCACGTGATCTTCACATTTCTCCCTGCAGAAAAAAAAAACATGGCCGACATTCGTTTTATTCTCGGTGGAAAATGCCTATTTTAAGGTTAGTTTGGCGATTAAAATGCCTTTTGATGTCACTTGATGCGAGAAATATGAGTTGTTATTTCAGATTATGTGTGCAGTAGATGATCTTTAGTTTGCTAGTTATTACGAAGATTACTTCAGGAAATTGTGTCTATACAATGTTTTCATTGTTACCAAGGTGGTTGCTAGGAACGCTGCTATCGATATTATTTCTGTTATGTTGTGTAAAATGGTGTTATCTTTATTGCTACCCCCTTCCCCGTCAATGTATAGTGTTGGTCCACAGTGCAAACGTATTAGTTTAACAAAATCCGCATCTAAAATTGTGGCATAGTGTGGTGCCGACAGATGGAAGTCGGAGTATCAAAGGTACAAGCTAGACTTTTATTTAGCATCTCAAAACACATGTAAACAGCTTCATGCCCGGGAAGCGAAGACCGGCGGAGACAGGAAGTCCGGCTCACTAAAATGTCCGTGCAGAACAATACCCTAACCCATAGATCCGTGGGTGAATAATGTCAATCACCACAATAGATACGTTATTTTCCCCTGTGCAATTCTCCATTTACTCAACAATAACACATAATTATCCTTGTGTTTATTTATTTGTTTGATTAATAAACACAAGTTGGAGTCCGTCAGGACCGAGGGTCGGAGCAGCTCATTTGCTTTACAGAATATTACACCCGGAAGTAAGTATTCTCTCCACTTCGCTTGACAAACCCCGTGATAGTCCTCAAGCTCTGTGATTGGAGAGTGTGCTCCGAGGGTTACGCCGAGCGTCGAACAGCACTTGAAATGGGATGGAACCACGGCAGACTGTCCAAAACTGGATTTGAACGGGTCCACCGCGTCCCCCCCTCCCCCACCCAGTCCCCAGAACTACACATGCTGGCTATTGTGTTTCGCAACATGTTCTCTATCTATGGCACGTCTCTACTGGGAATTGTAGTTTTAAAAGACATTTTCATATTTCTCATAATAAGAAGTTGCCAGTATTAAACTGTGTACATCCCTGGAGGTTTAGGGGATAGGAAACACTCAAATTTAAAACATATAATTAATAAATGGGTGAAAATCGCTTGTGCCCATAATGGGCAGCATTAATATATACCCACAAGACAGCTAAGGTCAGAAGAGCTTTATTTAACAGCTGGTCTTATGTCTGTGACCCCTCCTGTTGTTAATTGATAAGCCTGAAACATGCACTTGTCAAGGTTCAGAGGCAAATTTTGCAAATATGGCAGTAGCCATCGATCATCTTAAGATAAGATATACTTTATTGATCCCAAGTTGGAAACATTTGCGTTACATCAGCATGTGACAGTTGTAAATATGCAGTGGTGTTTATTTGTAAATCATTTATTATAATCACACAAATTCTGTGTTTTATATTTAATAATTCTGTGTTCTTTATTTATTGATTGTTCAATACCTGACAAGGTCGGAGATGAAAAACTTGGGTCACAGGTTCCTCAACAGTGCATCACAAGACATCTTTCAATATTTGTGTACCTCCACCATTAAATTGTCATATTCTGCACATTTCTTATACTATCTACATACATCTTATAAGAGTATAATACATATGTATAATATCAGTTAAAATAAGTGCTTCAACATAGTTAACATTGCTGGAGGTATACACAAAGTTTTACATTCATTGCATAACTACACAGTTTGTGAATATGATATGTCAATAAACCTTAGAAAATCTTGAAATCTTGAAAGGGATGTGCAAAATAGTCATTATATACAGTCTTTAATTAACTATTGGTAGAGAATAACGAGTAATGAACATACTTTATAGGGATTCTATTAATATCTAATAATAAAAATAATGAAATTCAATAACATGCTTTAACCACTAGGTGTCCCTTTATATCAGGTGTGCACGTTTATGGTGTAAATACAGCCTATCTACCAATTGGATCAAATATAAAAGTCAGCCGAATTAGTGTTGATACTGCAAGGAGACGTATTGTGTGAAAAAAAATGTAAGATGTTGTTTAATTGTTGATATATTTATGATCCACGTCACGTTTCCAGTGTTGGCGGCAGTTCCTCATGTTTGTCTAGAAGTCTTCTCATCAAGGCTCTATAAATAGAGAACTACAGCAGATATGTAACATTTAATGCAGCCGAACCGTGTATTACAATGCCGTTATGTGATGACTTTCAAAGAGAAAAGCAAGCACACTCGGAATAAAGTGTTTTCGGTCTGTTTCCGGTATTTGTTAATGACGATGTGATGTGAGATGTGAGACTGGAATTGCACAGGGGAAAATAACGTTTCTATGCCACCATTTTAGATGCGGATTTTGTTAAACTAATACGTTTGCGCTGTGGACCAACACTATACTTTGACGGGGAAGGGGGTAGCAATAAAGATAACACCATTAAACAGTTACACAACATAACAGAAATAATATCGATAGCAGCGTCCCTAGCAACCACCTTGGTAACAATGAAAACGTTGTATAGACACAATTTCCTGAAGTAATCTTCGTAATAACTAGCAAACTAAAGATCATGTACATCCACTGCACACATAATCTGAAATAACAACTCATATTTCTCGCATCAGATGACATCAAAACGCATTTTAATGGCCAAAGTAACTTTAAATAGGCATTTTACACCGAGAATAAAACGAAGTTCGGCCATGTTTTTTTTTTCTGCAGGGAGAAAGTTGAAGATCACGTGACATAGACGCCAGCCATTGGAATGAATGGTGAAAAAAACGTAGGGATCCTACAATTTCAGAGGCGTTTTTGTAGAAATACTACGTCCTACGTTGTGGACCAATTATTATTATTATTATTACACGTTTTTTTGTGAGACTGGGTTGGTAGTTCTCGGGGGGCGTTCAAGTCCAGTTTTGAATAGTCTGCCGTGGTTTCGTTCCATTTCAAAGAGCTTGACGCTCGGCGTAACCTTGGCGCACTGCCACTCCAACATCCAATCCCAGAGCTTGAAGATTAATCACGGGGTTTGTCGCAAAGCGGACAGGCGTCGTCACAACAATAGCTGGGGATTGTAGGTAGTGTAGTCTCTTTGGCGCTCCACATTTCAGAAAAAACAAGTTGTTTCTCAGAATTGAAGGGGAAAAACACAAAAGCATTGTACACAATTTAAACCTATCAATGATGTTTAATTAACAAAGATAATATGGTGTTTTTGAGTTGATGAGTAGTGGAGATATCACTGTCAAATCAATCGACAGTAAGGATAATATGTTACCGGTCTCAGGATTGGGATCTGAGACGGCTGAGAACAATGACAAGAAGTCACACACGTTAGCGTATGGAATGTTCTGCTTTATTCGAAATCATAAAATATATTTATATCTCTCAAAATAACATAGTTCTTTATGTTTCTCAAACACATATAGAATTAATTAAAACAATAAACTCTGAATAGAAATAAATCAACTTAAATACATGTGTAATATTCCCTTTTCTTTACACAATAAGTGAATTATCTGTATATTGTGCATATATACCTTACATGTTCATACTCTGAGTGTGTCATTCACATGTTAACTATTACAAACTCATTCCTTATAAAGCTACTGTTAGAAATTCAAATCAATGTTTTGATAGCATAATGAACCATAAAACATACCGTCAGTTTAAAAGCTGTTTTATACTGAAAAACCAGAAGTTCCTGTGCACAACCAGTTGTTAAGCTTTTATTCTGAAAATCCTTCATCTCCGGTTAGCATTTAGCATGAGGCTAATATACCATTTACTATAGAGGTGAATTTAGCAGCGAGATGATATGATGTTGCACACCGAAACCTACTGATTTCAACACTACAACTACAGACGTCGAGATATTATTATTGTTGTTGAATATTAAATGAAGGTACAGTTTATTTGAGTACGTTATTGTTTACAGATGTGGGTAGCATGTGACAACTTCCGGAACGACCAGAAACCAAACTGCTGTGAAGTATTTCCTGTATTTTTTGGAGTATTGATTACAGCGTTTAGAATGTGTTAAATGAAAAGTAATGAAAGAGTTAAGGAAGAGAAAAGGCGTGTTTAGATATATATTGAATGTACAATGTCTGAATCCTCTGATATGCGAAACAACGGACATTAAGACGTGGAGAGCCGGCCCGCAGGGAGGAGCCAGCAGAGGATATAAATACAGCGGGACTTGGGGGGTTCGGCCTCTTTCTTCACCTGCCAGAGCCAGGAACCACAGCTGTTTTTCCTGTCGAACAAATATTCTGTTTGTAACATAACCGCGCCTTTATTTTTAATTAAAGTACCAATTTGACCCCATCTCAGAGACTCCATTTAGTCTCCTTTTAAGCTTCTCTCCTGGACGCGAGAATAACCAACACAGATAACAATTGGGACCAGCTGACGTGATTTTCGTAGGACCGGGAGAGACTAACAACCAGCTGTTTGCCGGGAACGCGGTGTCCGTTCAGACACACAACGAGCTCGAAAGACTTGGTAAGAGGAAACCTGTTATGTCGAATTCCTCATAGTTTATGCAGGACAATGTTAAATTTGTGTGTCTGACGGAGGCCAGCGGATCCTGAAAATAGCTGTGCATTTAATGTTAAAACAACCAAATGTATAACAATAACAATCCACGTGGCGTTGCTTTGTCACAAGCAGGGTGAGTTCAAATTACTTATTTTTCTTACATTTAACCCTGCATGCTATTCGTTTGTCTGTTATTACATGTCGGCGAGGCCAATTGCTCCAATAAGTGTTCTTTGTTACGTTTTAAGTTAACGTGAATGGTTTGAGGCTATTTAGCAGTCGGGACTGCTTGAGACAAAGAACACAATCACAGTGGAAGCTGAGAATATTGGAGTGAGTGTTTGTGTTTTTTTTAAAAGTCCTTTGTGTGATGAGGGCAATCATTTCAAAGTGTTTCTTGTTATGTTTTAATTTAACGTGAATGGTTTTAGGCCATTAAACAGTGGGGACTGTTTGAGACAAGAACAAAGTTGAGTGAGTGTTTTAATTGCAGTGTGAGGCTTTCTTTTAAAAAAAGTCCTGTTCGGGGAAAAGGCCTGTAAAGTTTGAAGCTTTTCAGTGGTGTATTTTCTGTTTTCAAACAGACATTGCGTGTGGATTACGACGAGAAGTGCGCCATTCGTGCGTTAGATAGACGATATTCTGCTGATTGTGTTTGGATAGCGTCTTACTTTGTCCCATTATAGCGTGTTTAAACAGAGGAGATAACCATACTGGCTCTTAAAGTCAAAACATTACGTACATGGGTTGCTATGACGTAAGGGTATGAGGCCCATTTATAATTGTACATTACATAGAAATGTTATTTTAAACTGCAGTGTTGTTTTGTGTTGAATTTTCTAGCATTATTTCAACTCCGCTGTGAGAGCCACGAGGTGTTTTCAAATCCCTTTGTTCTTCAGGTCAAAGGTTGGAAAATCAGTTGCCATCTTGTCTTGCCCTCATGTTTACAATGAGCAATGGCAGTCGCCATTTCGTGAAATGCTAATTGAAAGTACTCAGTCCTATTCACATGAGGCTAGGCACTACATCTTGAGAAGGACAAATCATATTTCTTTGCAGAAGTTGGAACTATAAAACAGACAGGTTATCTTACTGTGGGAAGTTTGGTATTTGTAGGGATCTGATTTTGGAAGTTTCTTTGCTGCTTGCAAGTGTGAATTGACGTTTTTTTGAAATATTCTAGTTTGCAAATGTGTTTTGGCGGTTATGTGCTGTGTTGTTTTACCATGGTGTAATGTTCTTCCCTAGTGTAATTCTCTTTCTATTTTTAAGAAGAAAATAAGCTTTTCTTGTTAAATAGAGGTTAGTTTTGAAACAGTAATCCCTAGTGGATTAACCTGGAAATTACAATAGCGCACTCTGCTGGTAGTACAGAATTATTACATAGAAGAAACACTCAAATAGCATTTTGAAGTTTAATTTTAAGTGTTATAAATAAACACATGCTTCATCGCCGAGATAGAATTGCAAGTGGTTTCTAATTATAAGATAAGAAACTTTACATAATACTCTTTCAAATAAGCGAACAAATATATTGAAGCTAACACAAGTTATGACATTTACATAATTTCATACACTTCGGTATGCACTGTACATTTAGATTTTCACCAGATTTCTAATTTTCATATTTCAAAGTCAAAACTATACACTATACCATTTTTATTTTTTAACAATTCTGATTTTAAAATTTGCATAAAAAAACAAAAAAAAAATAATTATATTTTATAGATTGACTTTATTATTATTATTAAAAATAAAAAAAAACATATTTAAAGTTCGGACGAACAGCAACGAAGGTGCTAGTCAGAGGATTAGTGCTTAATCTTTGATAACTTCATAAATAGTTAGAGAACATGTCACCAAAACAAACTAAACTGGGACTAGACGCAGAGCCAGGCTCAACTGCAGATATCAAGGGAAGGATAAAAATCAGATCAGATGCTATAACAGCTCCAAATCTTAGAAGAAAGACATGGAGCCAAATGGAGAAACTGTTGGAACAGTGGCAAACAAGAGGACTGGTTCCAGCAGATGATCAACTTGGACCAACAAAAGCCCATAGAAGAGCAGTACTCGACTATGAGCACGAACAATGCCTACAACAGCTAACTATATGGAGAGAAGCTGAAGAAAGATTTATAAGAGTTACAAGTCTGATACTCCATCTGGAATATGCCAGCCTATCGGCAGACAGCATACATGTGGTCCAAGTAGCAAACCTGGCAGTGAGGGAAGACATAGCAGAAAAAACCAAAGAGGCTCCAGTTATCCAATCTCCGAAGCTGTATCTAAGCCTGGCCGAAGTCCCTCCTCCCTCCCCGAATGTTGGTTCTATAGGAGAAGTCTTGCAGTTGGATGGCGTCTCCACGGACAAACATCTCAAAGAATTGGAGTATGAAGTAAGAGTGCTAACCAGTAAATCAAAACACCTGATAGAAGAGAACATACAATTAGAAGAAATCACAGAAGAAAGACAAACACAAAAGACAGAAATGGAAGCACTACAACTGAGACTCTTGAAGATGCAAATAGCTGAGAAAGATACCGAAGCTAATAAAAACAAGAAAGCAGCAAGGCAAATGGCAGCTACATCAGGGATGGCCATAGAACCAGAGAAGGCAGGTCAGACACCTCCAATAATTCAAGCTCAGGAAGTGCAAGAGATTCAGGTGCAGAATCAACAAAGAGGGGGAGGAGGTTTCCGAGGAAGACAAAGTGGCAGAGGAGGAGGGCGTTTCCAAGGAGGTAATCGATCAACAGGACAAGGTTTCCAAGGTGAGGGATGCTCCATATGTGGTCAGTTCTCACATTGGGCCATATATTGTCCGCAACACAGGATGCTGCAAGTACCAGAATATCTTCCCACACTTTCGGCAACAGCAAACACCTGCATATCCTCCTACCCAAGTACAGCCGCAAGCACAGGCATACACTCCCATACAGCATCAACAAAAGGGACAATGAAGAGGAGAGCCACGATCAAGACGAAGAACAGATGAAGGCTGCTACAAATGTGGTCAGCTGACACATTGATCCAGAGAGTGTCTGCAGAACATTGCACCAAACAACGGCCCTCCATGCAGTTACCCCGGGGAGGTTTCCATGATGACAACGGAGGCAGGGGGTCCCAGAGATGTCAAAGACGAACAGGGGTGCCAAACATGACCCAAATGCCACTGACACCCTGGTATCAACCACAACAATGAGGAAGCTTAGAGGGTCAGACCACCAGGTGATGCATCCTCAGCCCAAGGGTATTTTGAAATCCAGCTACATTGAGCCATATCTGTCACCACAGGAGGGAGAGTTTGAATGTTATTCAAAAGATAGTGAGTAGCATATTGCATTTACACATAAAGCATCCACAGAATAGAACATTTAGCAAACTATTATTATGAGAAGAAAGGAGATTACGAGTGATGTTGTTCCCCTACACAGAAAACTATTGTGTCCACACAGCTAGTGAGGTCAAGACGACGGGTTTCCACAAAAAATATGAAGACGGAAACCTAGTACTCGCCCAAGACGGAGGATCCTTACCAAGTCCTCCTGTTTACACCGACTGCAGTTCAAGGGGCGGCGATACACCTGACGTGGAGCTGTTGAGACCTGAAAACAGAAACTCGATTCTGCTGTGGTGAAGTCTGGCTACAAAGGGAGGTGGTCGATAGGGTCGCTTGTCTCAAACCAGTGAAGAAGTCAACAAAAACCCAGCAGAACTCGAGAGTGACTGTTAGCGGGAGAACAGTGACGGATCGACAGAGACTGGCACAACATTTTCCAGCCAGTACATAGATAGACCCCGTCAGAAGACCGGGGCTGTGTTTAAAGGGAAACTTCATTTATTGTTAGTGGAAGTGTAGTTTTTTAGTCAAACAATTATGTGATTTATGGAGTCAGATTACATTTTTCTCATAAACAAAATTTTATAATCAGTCTGAAGTATCTGTTTTAAGGCAATAAGCTGTAGATTAAATAACATAACACTGATTGAGAGCTTGGATGACAAAGTTGTAGGGTTTTTACAACAGTTTCAAGAATCAGTTTTTATTTATTTATTCTTGAGTAACTTTACTGATTTATAATGTAGTGCGTAAGGCAATATCTCATTTTGAGTGAGGGGCACCAGCCCTCCATACATGTCACCCTCTGTGAGAATAGTTCGTATTTTCCCTCTAGTTTAGAGAAATATTATTTTATCATATCTTTGTCCAGCAGTATCAACCAATCCTCTAATCCTAGAATTATTGAGACGCATTAGCGACACCAGGGGTATTGTTTTTCACAGCAATAATGCATAACACCAGGACAAAAGCCATTATTGAAACAAGTAAACCATTTTTTGTGCTAATGGCAGATTTGAGTTTAAATGTTTTTATACCATCAGAAAACCATACATCATACGATATTTTTTGTACGCCTTATGGGTACACGGACAAGTTATATTTATTTAATGCAACGTTAGGGGTTTTACATGTCCTGTTCAGAATAGGGTAATCATTGCAATATTAATTGAGCATGTTATGCTCAAAGGAGGGAGTGTCATGATTATACAGATATGTTGATTTCAGTGACGTTGTAGTTAATAAATAATAACATGTAGTTAACAATAGGTCTCATAACAACAAGAGGTATGCCAAAGCTTGGGCCTTCTCCAAGGAGGGAGTGGTCCAGTTTTAGATATTAGACGAATAAAAGTAATGAATATGTCAGAACTCTGAGTAATATTATCCAAGTTTTGTCTACACAGGCTAGGAAAGCTACAGAGATACCAGACGAGACACCAGAAGAGACTCCTGTTCGGCCAGGTGATTGGGTGAGGGTGAAAGTTCACAAAAGACAGTGAGCTGATCCCCGGTGGACGGAACAGTGAGAAGTTGTAATGAACTTCAATTGACACCACCTCACACATTGTCACCCTTCACTGGCAACTTCCAGAACATTATTGGGAGTTAGGACTGATTTGGCAGAGCTGGAACAAAACAATAAATAGAAATAAGATAAAGATAGAAACAGCTCAAAAGACGAATTGTCTATAGATTTTTATAGATTGTACACTAAAAAAAACTATTTTTGCTTTACATCTGAAAAAGAGTCCAATTTTTGTATATGTTAAATGGTACTCATTATTTAAAGTCTGTAACTGACACAACCAGGGATAAAATAGAGATGATGTCAAGAACAAAGCCAAAGCAATTGTGGGGTCCCCTAGGGATAAGAGTCAGAATAGCATTGTTGATTGTGCTCATTACACTTGGCACCTTTCTGGTTGGATGGGGAGTACAATATCAAGTAAGACATGGATCCATTAGTCCACTCATAGATAATGCCCACATCACTAACAAAACTCCAGCTGTGTTTCAGAGACTTTCACTTATCCCCAGAGCCAAAAGATCAGCTGAGCAACAAGAGGAGGAGTTAGAAATACTCGGTCCCAAAGGTGAGGCGGTTACAATCAAGATGATTCACCCCCCATATATGCAGTTCTTGTATCAAATGATGAGATGGGTTTAAGTGATCGGGATAATCAGTGATGGGGATTTAAAGATTAGGGGAATCTCCAAATACACTGGATCCATGTTTTAGTCTGTACCAGAAACACCCCCTGTTAAGTTTATGGACAACCGACCGGTGACCTGAGCACAATTATTGAAAATGATTACAGTAGAAACAGGCTACTAACCCACAAGTACAGCTTTGTACGTACAAACTCTATGAACAAAATTCCCCAGCAGATTGTGGCGACATTGCAGATATGTCCAGTCACAGAAGTTACTTATGTTCTAAATAACAGTGAGATTTAAAGTGATGGAGAAAATATGGGGACGTTCTTTTAGTGTGTGAAATATGTGGTGCTTGAAACATGTAGGTATTTTTATTTTATAGAAGAAAATAGTTTCCTGAAAGAGTTATTTGGAGTAGCCATGTTACAGTTGGTGGAAACAATGTTTAGGGATATGGCACAACCATTAGTAGACATTAATTGGGTTTAGATGACATTTAACATCTAAGACAGATAGTAAGATTAGGAAAATAGCGTGGAAAGGATTGGATATATTTAACCTCAGTGTGTTAGAATTAGCTATAGGTAATGCGTCCCGAGATCTCTCTCTCTCTCTCTCTGCCTGTCAGAATGCTACGACCCCATCTTCAGACAAATAACCTCACCACAGGAGACTCCTCCTCCTCCATCGAAAAGACAGAGAACCAGAGCTGAACCAACAACGACCTGAGGCATCCAGAACCATCTCCACCTGAGGCATCCAGAACCATCTCCACCTGAGGCATCCAGAACCAAACCAGCATGCTGACAAAGAGGCAAACTCTCATCGGTCCCAGTACAGGACATGAAGTTCCAGCCTGAGCCACGAGATTTGGCACAAGAGCAGAGTGTGGGACATGAGAGCGGAATACGCCCTCCATGCAACAGCATAGAGACTGAAAAGGAGGAGATGAAATGCAAAGCAGTTGGGCCACTGAAAAGAGTTACAGCGGGAGGATCTAAGAGCGGATGGACTGAGGAGAAGACAGGACGGAGCAGAGGACGGAACCAGAGGAGTTCGCGTGGTCCAGCAGAACGTGAGGGGGTCGTGGCTTGACAACCAGAGGGGAGAGAAGGAACACGGGAGTGAGTGAGTTTACACATAAACACACTTATTAGAAAATAATCCTAAAAACACACTGAGGGTAGAACATATTATTCAATCTTTTCATCATATAAACAAATTATTCTTATAGAGATTCTTATTCATGTGAGAATTTGGGGAAGATTTAATTTGTTACAATATAGATAGCAGGCAAATCTTTATTTGAATGGAAAATGTTAAAGGTAGAGCTAGAACCTAGGCCAAAGAAAGTATTCCAATCTAGCATGGTTATTACCATAGGAGAACTGTTAAGGTGGAAATAACATTTGTTTGTCGTCCAAGATGTAGAGTTTTAAAAAGACACTAGGCAAAGAGCGATTGAACATTTTAATTTTGAAAAACTAGTATAATTGGGAGTAATACAATGCGGGGCCTTGGATCACTCATTTTAATGGTGCATATTTTCGACAACCAATATCGTTCAGGGAGAAGGGGTCGCTCAACCCACCCTGCAGATGTTTTAAATCTTACTTGCAGCTTCAGAGGGAGCGCACAGCACCAGAGTAGGAGTTTTAAAAGACAAGTGCCACCACCTCCTAATGCTCGTCCATTTAGCCAGATGACCTGACATTTAGAGATGTTATTTAAAAGGAGAAACATATCTGCCAAGAGTGAAAATTCCTGAATTGAACTACAAACCATTAATGAAATGACTTCTGTTTTTAAAGTCCTTGTTAAAGGAGGGAGTAATTATCACATGCTCGGGCACCCAAGGTTCCACACACTGTTAAAAGGGCTCAGCATAGTTATTTAAGTAGACCAGAATTGAAAATAAATTAGTGTAATGCGTTATTGATATTACACCGGTTTTCACACCATTTCAGGGACTTTATCACTGTATTAGAACAGACCACCCAAAGCCACCAAGTAGGAACTTTTAAGTGATGAAATTCTACAACTGTTGTAATTGACCAAAATCTTCTCCCAGAAATGACTGTCTAAAGTGCCGTACCCCAGAGTAGATGTTTGGTGGTATCATGGAACTAAAACCTTGTACTCAGTCTTGCCACAGGATTGGGCTGGGACCTGTGCACTAGCACAGCCAGTGATGTTTTTAAACAACATGGCGAAACACCCCAAAGCCAGTAGGGCTAAGAGACCAGTCCCAGGGGGAGTTTAGGCTCCTGGGTACAAGGATAGCATAGGGGCGCCCAGGGGAGGCCTAGACGTTACATTAATTCCATGTCCTAAAATACCGATTGATCACAACGGCCTCTTCTAGAGAACATATTACTTTCATACCTTAAATGGTATGAAAGGAGGGAGGGTAAATTTCTCATGGGGAGACAGTTACAAATGCTAGCAGAACAAGACAACCCATCCCCATATACAGATGTTGATGAAAATGATGAGTTAGTTTGAATGAGTTTAAATGATATGGATGTTCAGAGATGAGATTGTTCAATGAATGTCTAGCCGATGTGATTCTCTAAATGATGAAATCATGTGAAGAAGTGAGCAAAATAAAATGCTAAAATGGCGTGAATCCATTTCAATTTACTTATACTATTCCAAGATAGTGTATTTTTATTATTACATTACACTGGTCCAAGATAATTTATTTCATTTTTATTATTTTTCACTGTTCTATATGATAAATTTCATGCATTTTAGAATCATTACTATTTTAAAATGGGTTGTTTCTTTTCACTTTGTAAAAACAAGTGCCTTAACACCGAGCGTGGTATGAGAACGGTTTCTGTGAAAGGAGGGAGAAAGAAATGTTCTGATACCAAGCCATTGTTGCTATTTTGAAGAACCATATTGAATGTTAACACTAGAAGGTATGCACAAGGGAAAGCTTTTATGTTTGAACAGTCAAAGTATTTTTGTAAAGTTGAGGCTATTCGAAACATTCCATTTTTATTGTATGTTTTTGATATGAGTTATGTACTATGCAGAGTTCAGATGAAGAACTCATTGATTTCAGTATTATACACACCTTTTAGGTGTGTAAGGAGGGACTGTTAGAAATTAAAATCAATGTTTTGATAGCATAATGAACTATAAAACATACAGTCAGTTTAAAAGCTGTTTTATACTGAAAAACCAGACGTTCCTGTGCACAACCAGTTGTTAAGCTTTTATTCTGAAAATCCTTCATCTCCGGTTAGCATTTAGCATGAGGCTAATATACCATTTACTATAGAGGTGAATTTAGCAGCGATATGATATGATGTTGCACGCCGAAACCTACTGATTTCAACACTACAACTTCAGACGTCGAGATATTATTATTGTTGTTGAATATTAAATGAAGGTACAGTTTATTTGAGTACGTTATTGTTTACAGATGTGGGTAGCATGTGACAACTTCCGGAACGACCGGAAACCAAACTGCCGTGGAGTATTTCCTGTATTTTTTGGAGTATTTATTACAGCGTTTAGAATGTGTTAAATGAAAAGTCATGAAAGAGTTAAGGAAGAGAAAAGGCGTGTTTAGATATATATTGAATGTACAATGTCTGTATCCTCTGATATGCAAAACAACGGACATTAAAACGTGGAGAGCCGGCCCGCAGGGAGGAGCCAGCAGAGGATATAAAAACAGCGGGACCTGAGGGGTTCAACCTCTTTCTTCACCTGCCAGGGCCAGGAACCACAGCTGTTTTTCCTGTCGAACAAATATTCTGTTTGTAACATAACCGCGCCTTTATTATTAATTAAAGTACCAATTTGACACCATCTCAGAGACTCCATTTAGTCTCCTTTTAAGCTTCTCTCCTGGACGCGAGAATAACCAACACAGATAACAATGGCCATATTGACTTGGTCATAAAGTGACCATAAATCCATAGGCATTTAATAATGAGCCTATGTCACCAGCTGACAGAGGCATATGTCTTCTTCTGTGGCTCAGAGAAACCAATGGGCCCGGTTGTTGTAAATACAATCACAAGAATTAGGACAGTGAGCCGGAGTCATTCTGCTGACAGTGATAAATTAACTTTAAATCGTGAATGTAAAGCGAAATACTTGACTATCAGCATTTAATCATTGGCTGAAGCTGTTACGAACTCAGACACTTAGGATGTAGGACCCAATTGCAGACCCGGGAGACAGAGGTAAAGTATTTGTAAGATACTTTATTTTCCAAATACAGCATTGAACAACAAAAAAGGTAACCATCAAATGTCTAGCCGAGATGACAAAAATAGAGAACAAAAAATGAAAGCGCTCACATAGTGAGGAATCAAACTTCTCAAGAGCATAGACCTGACCATAGCCAGAGACAATACGAACTGACGAGGAACACTGGGAGACAGGGGAATTTATACACATGACAATGAGAAACAGGTGGGAACAATCAGGGGCGGGACTGACGCTGATGAGCACAGGAGACACAGAAAGGATGCCAGGTGAAAACAATCAGGAAGCCTGGAATGAGAGATAATTGGTGAGTGAGAACACAAACATAAAACATGAACCTGAACCTCTCTAGCATTTCTGTCGGTGCACAACAGAAGCATTTTAAACCATTGAGGCCTTAAAGCTCCGTCAACACACTGAACCTCTACTTTGGATAGAAGATTTAGCAGACTTGTTGCTATTTAAAGCCAGCACAAGGTGAAATAATGAAAATGTGTTTCAGCTCAGAATGTCCCGTTCCATTTATCAAAATGTGTTTTAAAAATAAATGCATGAAAGTTCACAAAGCTAATGCACTTATTAGATGCCTCGCTCAGAACTCAAGCATTTTAATGAAAGCGCTAAATTATAAAAGGAAATTTAAACCCATAACCACTGAGGCAATTTCATAACACTGGGACTTGGCATAGGCAGGCAATACAGCATAGCTTATTGATTGAAAAGTCAGCAATATAAAAAGTGGCATTGCCTTTGCAGGGTAGCCAAAAAATGAAAAAAACACTCCTTGGTACCTTATTATACAACATATTTCAGCTTGGTCCCACCTTTTGGATCACATAGGACACAACTACACTTAGTTTTCTTTAACGAACGTTAAGAGGGTGTCTCCAGCACATTGCCTCCATATGGTACTGGACAGACCAGAGCACTGGTAACAATATCCTATCAGCACCTGGTTAGCTCGCTAATTAACATGTTATATTGTGTTTGTTTAAAATGACAATTGAGTGTTTTATGTGCTCGACTTTTTCTTGGCTGAGACCTGTTGCCAAGCAACTAGCATAGTTTCCAGAAAGTGACTGCCAAGAAACACTTTGGCTTTCACAGATTAAACAAATAATATGCAGCGTTTATTAATGACCATTTGGTGGTTGGTTAGATGTTCTCTTAGAGACTGCTGGCTATAGCCTGACTTTAAACAAATATGTATAATACAGACATCAATATTCACATCCAATTTGTCCCCAGAAAGCAAATACGCACATTTCCCTTTTGCTTCAATATGTGGTGTTCCTCAGGGCTCTATCTAAGACACTTTTCTCTTTAGCCTAAATAGGACAGCTATGGCTTAGGGATATGGACTTCTACCAAACAGAGGGTCAGTGGTTCAATATCCAGCCCCTGAAGTCAACTTGTTGAAGTTTCCTTGAAGATAACTAACCCCAAATCAATCCTGTAGCCATTTCTACGGTATAATAGTTACTGAGATGACCTCAATATTGACCACACATAGTTTGCCCTTGTGGGTAAAACACAAACAGTACCAACAACAGGCCTGCTGTTTAAAAATGGTTGATACATAAGAAAATACAACATTAAATGTCTTGATTATGTGCTTTTACGTAAATCATGAAATTATTAATATTATTATTTTATAGTGATGTTACGTTCGCGAACGATCCGATTATTTTTGAACGAATTAAGGGAACCGAGTCGTACTTGGTGAGAGCCGTTCTTTTTATCATCGGTTCACTGCCTGCCATAAATCCACTCGCCTTTACGGGAACTTGCTTTCCTGAATGCAAATGTGCCGTAGATGATGGCGTAACGCATGCTGCTTGAGCAGTAGTTTGGCTGAGAGATGGAGCAAGTTATACATTTTTCTGTGAGTAAAAGTAGATTTCTGGCAATACAGTCAATCATTATCCTGGTGATTATTTTGCAGATAAACCTACTAACCCCGCCCCCTTAAAAATAAAAACGGCTCTTTGAACGGCTCTCGGAAAGGAACAGAGCCATGAGATCCGGCTCCCTTGAAAGAGCCGTAATTCCCACCACTGTTATTTTAAGCATATGTTACTGTGCTTTGACTTTTACAATCCCAGTCTATTTCTTGTGCATGTGTGGGAAAGCACATATGTGTGTCTCGCTCTGGAACATTGGTGCATTTTTAAGGCTTAATTCACAAAGTACCATCTTTGACAAGGGCTTTGTATGTCCCAAAAAGAACCTTTCATCTTTACTCAGTGTCTTTGTCCGTGAATGGATCCCCTGAAGGGAAAGTGCCAGAATCACTATTGCACACAAATGCATGAGGAAAGTCAAGGAGTAGGTTTGGGGACATGGTCACTAAAAATGCAAAAAACACTGTAAATAAGTATAAATCAGTGATGGAATGTAATGAAGTACAATTACTTAAGTACTGTACTACGGTACTTGTACTTTACCTTTGTATTTTTTAATTGTGTGCTACTTTATACTCCACTATCTTTTGGAATCCAACATTGTACTTAATATACTTTTTAGGCTTAAATTATTAGAAAATCCAATACATTATATAAATCAACTATATATATACTATTATAGGTTAAGATATGCAGCAGAAGTATGAGAAATTATTCAAATGAATTCCACCTGTACCAGCAACATCAATATTCACAGTAATTTAAATACTGTATATATGATTCTGTAATTGGCCATAACACATAACGAATATTCTTAATTTTGGTACGATAAGTATATTTGGATGCTGATACTTTGTGCTAAAGGAGGTTCAACTTCATTTTGAATGCAGGTTGTAAGAAGATATTTTTACATTTTAGTAAGAAACCTCTCCGGATCTTAGTCATCCGTCACGTGAGGACTGCTTCAAGCTGAAAGGTAGAGCAGGCCTGTGGTGAAACGCTCCGATGTGTGACTTTCTCTGAGGGATTTATGCAAAAGCAAATGATGTGTCTGACAGACGATTTGATTTAAAACGCTTCTTCACGGAATCTGCCTGAACCATTATGAACAGCTTTTTGCTGTATAAGGTTCAAGGTTCTTTATTGTCAAACTAACATAGCTACAGAGTAATTATGTCGTTTGTATAACTCCAAAAAGGATGTTAAAGTGAGCTAAAAGTGTAGATGATGGCTCCGGCAGTAACAGATACAGAAAAACTGATTTTTAAATACGGATTTAAAAAAAAAAAGGGTAACTGTATTCCATAACAGTAACATACATTTTTTTTTTTATGAAATCAGATTACTGGTAAAAACACATTTTTTAATGGGGATAATTAGCAAGATAACAGTGCTACAGTACATTTGAAAATAAATGCGATTTATTATAGGTATACATTAAGCGCGTTATAAATGTAATGTATTATTATTATACTGCCTAAATTTACTTTTTTTTAAGAAGTTAGGTGAAAACCTGATAAAAAAAAAAACAGGCTGTTTGCTTTCAATTATTGTATTGACTAAAACAACATTTGTAAACTTTACTGGCTTAGTCCATAATTTACGATGACACATCTTTGATACAAAATATCTTGGTTTCTTCTTTTCTAACTGTACATTGTTAACTAGTAATAACTGGTAGGTAACAAGTTATTTCACTAGAAAACATTTTTAAAGTATCCCTGGCAAGCTTGTCTATTACATTCCATGTCACCCACTATAACTTAAATAATCTGGTGGGTGTTTATTTCTATTGTTAATGAAAGTCATCCAATGCACAACAAAAACATTACGTTCTGAAGAAAGCTGCTGTATCTATGACAAGCAGATAAAACACAATTTGACTCGGTATTTGCTGGGCCTGCCAAAACATGACATTTTCCTTCGTTATTATAAGAGACACGCTGCTATTTGATACTCAACATTGAATGGAAGTTGAATGGCACACCATTTCTTACAGTTATCATATTGCAACACAAAAAAACAAATTAGAGCAGACTGGTTGTCAAAATAAGCTGTAAAAATGTTTTTAAGCCTGGACTTGTTACAGCTTCGCCAACAGAGACACAGCTAGATATTAGAGCGAATGCAGGTTTGTATTCACTTTTTGGACTTGCTCTGTCCTATGTGGTCAATTGAACTTGACGTGGAAAATGAAATATTTTAGTGGCAGTTCGAGGGTACAAACTGATTTAAAGTGTCAGCTAAATTGTAAGCCATTTAAGTAAATGGTGTATGAACAGGGAGGTTGTGGGAGTTAGAAAACCAAAACAAATTGGTGTTCAAAAGTTAAGGACTAGAACCTGAATGCAATTACAGTGTCAGTTAGAGAGTGCATGAGTTGAATGTCAGTTAAAGAGAATAAACTAAATATAGTTTAAATGTCAGAAACGACTAAACACATTTGAATTGTTGCTAAGGGGAAACTTAATAATACTCAGGGGTGCACATAACTTTTTTGCCCTGGTTCTCAAAGGAGCACCTGGAGATGTTACATGAAGGCCAAAAATTAGGATGAGCCCCAACTCCCCAGATCTGGCGCCCTAGGCGAACATCTAGCCAGTGCTACGGTCACGTTTGACTCACGAAATGTACGGGAAACTGCAGAGTCACTGCTGTTAGCAGGGTCCCACACTCACAGGCAGAGATCCAGGGTGATGCACATGGCTTTCCTACGCTGGGTAAAAGTGATGTGAACAGAGGGAGAGAGCAGCCAGAGAGTTAGCGGCCTGTGAGAGCCAGAGAGCGTACGGGAAACTGTCCATTTCATCCACATTTGACTCATGAAATGTACGGGAAACTGTCCATTTCATCCACATTTGACTCATGAAATGTACGAGAAACTGCAGAGTCACTGCTGTTAGCAGGGTCTCACACTCACCAATTTTCCCCAGGATTGAAACACTTTTCCTGCCTTAAAAAGTTCAGCCATTGTACGGTAGTTTGTCCAATGGCAAGAAGCGTTATTTGGCTTTAAAAATAGGAAGGTGCTGCCACCGCCTGGTTTCTTTCCCCCCATTACTAGTTAATCCCACTATATCCACGCACTTTCCTTTAAGCTGACATACCAATTCCATCGTGCAGAAGTTTGTTCAATGGCATCTCACGTTATTTGTGTCCAAAAATAGTCACTAACCCTAACGTGTCATTTTGATGTTTGACCCAACTGACTGTTTCTGGGGTTAATATTAGATCTTATTTGGTATTGGTCATTCTGCTGGGGTCGTGCGTTGTATGGGACACAATAGTTTGGCTTTAGAAATATGGGATCTGGTTAAATTTTGGGAATTCAGACTTATGCTTTTTTAATGTTAGTGTTATTGAACACACTGTGGGGATTTGATCAGCCTCAGCAGGGCCTTCCTGGGGTGAGAGTGTCTAGTGATAAAGGGCCGAAACACTCAATGATCTCTAGGTCCACTATTGAGGATGTGTTTAATATTATTATTATTAGGGCCTGAGCACGAAGTGTGCGAAGACCTATTGTTATGCTTAGAATTGTTATTCTTCTCCTTCTGCGCTTTCGATCTGTTTTTGAGGGGGTTACGACACTATTCATGTAGCGACATTTTGCAACGCTGCCAGGACGGGTGAAAAATGTCACATTCTGGATTCGATGGGTGAAACATTTCAAACTTGCTCTCTAGCGCCTCCTGTGAAAAGTCGGTTTTTCAAAAAATGTACATAGTCGCAGCGTAACTCTGAGGGACCTGACATTTTGCACACTTACCCGGTTGGAGCAGCTCTACATATTATCCTCTCATATCCCGAAGCTCCGCCTACTTTCATTTTTTTTAAATTTGCACAATGTCAAAAACAGTGAAATATTAACTTAAATTCCAATTTTTTGATTTTCCACACCAAACTTAGTGCACAGCATCAGTGGAGGGTCAGACACATTACCGTAGAAAATGAGCACGAGGTGTGGAAAAATGTGGCCGACATCAGTCAAAACGTATTAGCAAAAAGGTGTGGCCTAGACATAAATGCTCACAATTCATCCGAAATGTATCCAAATATTACAGATTTCGGTGGATAGGTTCAGTCTGTCTTGGGGAATAGGCACAAAAAAGCATGTTCATTTCGGACAATAGGGGGCGCCAAAAACACAACTAATTTATATCTCAAGAACCGATGGACGAAATAAATATATTTTGTCATAGACATACTGGCAAGGTGAGTATAAACTGAGATTTAAAGGGTCGCAACCAATGAAAAATATGGGCGTGTCCTATTCAGTTTTTTCTCGAAATCGAAGGGTTAAAAAATGTACCGAGCCATAAGTAGAGGAAAAAATTAGTTGCAGCCTTTAAACTCGGAACACATGTCACAGCCCACAACCTTTTCCAGACTGTACAAAAAAATTGTACGTTTTAGTAAATACGGCTCAGTAGTGACCCCTATTGTGCTGTAGTCAAATATAGTTTCTCCGAACTACCCAAAACTTGGCGCGGACATATTTTAAAATGGCTTCCATTAGCCCCGCCCCCCATAAAGTCGGCCATTTTGAAAAAAATGCGTTTTATGGGCGTTTCTGCAAACTCCTCCTAGGGAAATGATCGGACAAATTCCAAACCAGGACAACATCAGCCCATATCCAATGGGATGCTAAATTGCGAATGAATAGTTCACTGCTCAAACGGGGAGCTCGTAAGCTAACAGAGAATGTACAATTTTTGACGATTTACATGTCTCAAATGACCAATATGCAACAAACGTTGTATACACATTGCTCTTATCATTGCGGACATCTTTCAAATTGCCTTCCATTTGGCCGGGCCCTCAGAAAGTCGGCCATTTTGAAAAATGTGAAGTTCTCATGCCTTTTCTGCACATTTCTGCTAAGGCCTCCTCGGCAAATGGCCGGGAAGATTCCATTCCAGGACAAGTTCCGCCCATATCCAATGCGATGCTACATAGCGAAGGAGTAGTCAGTCGCTCAAACGGGGAGCGCACAGCCTAGAATGTACCATTTACCAACATTTAGATGTCAGATAAGCTACTCTGCCTTCCACATCATCTGTCTCTCACACACACACAAACACACAATCACACACTCACACACACATACTCACACACTGCTGGAAATGATGTTGAGTGTTAGTCCAGCAGCTCCCTCTGCTGGTGGCACATGCAACACATATACACTCCATAACACACACACACACACACAGCTCTTAAAGCATATCATACATATCAGGCTACAGCCCATGTATATGTTATGATGTGAAGCACTATTTGGTTTCATGAAAAATATCAACTGTTTATTTGTAGATATCTACTAAAGCATACAAATAAAGTGTGTAATGTAGGCCTGTTACTGATATTATTGAGAGATATATATTATACACACTGTTCTGCTTTCTGCACTGGCCTCAGCAGCTGTTCTCACTGTAAATGTCGGCTCACAATTAAAGCAGTAGTATTAAAAACATACAACAGCATATGTTGGAAAAGAAAGTTGATGACTACAATTCCAAGTATGCAGTATCGTCACTACATATTTCATGTTTCTAACAAACCAAGCGGTTTGGAAATGGATTGCTAATTGAGCAAACCACGGTTATTTCAATAGTGCACCATAGACATGATGTGAAGAATGAGCGCGCTGCATGTGGCAAAATGACCGCCTGGTGGCAACGTCGGTCTCCATTGGCCAGCAGCGCGGGTGACTCATCTAGTGTGTACAGATATCTATCATTACGACCACCTGCTGGCTAACCCATAGTAGGCCACTTGTATGTAGAGCGGCATTGACCATGGTCATATGGAACACTGCTATGTAATAATAAATAATAATAATAGATTTAATTTGTTAGCGCTTTTACAGGTGCTCAAAGACGCTTTACAGATATAGTGAAGGGAAAAGAAAAGGAAGGAACAACAAATAAATATATAGTTAAAGTCAAATAATACAAAAACAATCACACATTAAAAGCCAGATTGAAGAGGTGAGTTTTTGTGAGTTTTTTGAAGGTGGTGAGGTCAGTGCAGTCTCTGATGGGTTGGGGGAGTGAGTTCCAGAGGGAGGGGGCAGCGACGGAGAAGGCTCTGTCCCCCCAGGTCTGGTGATTGGTGCGGGTGGGGATGGATAGGAGGTTGGCTTCTGATGAGCGGAGGCAGCGGGAAGGTGCGTGGTGGTGCAGCAGGTCTGTGAGGTAGGGGGGGGCCTGATTGTTGAGGGCTTTGAAGTACGGGGAGCCAGTGGAGGTTCTGGAGGACGGGAGTGATGTGGTCTCGGGAGTGGGTGTGGGTGAGGAGGCGGGCAGCAGAGTTCTGGATATGTTGGAGTTTATTGATTAGGTTGGATGGTATGCCGTAGAGGATGCTATTGCAGTAGTCGAGTCGTGAAGTGATGAATGCATGAATCAGGGTTTCAGCAGAGGAGGAGAGTGATGGGCGGAGACGGGCAATGTTTTTGAGGTGGAAAAAGGCGGTCCTGGTGATGTGATTTATGTGGTGATTGAATTTGAGCTGACTGTCGAAGATGACTCCGAGGTTGCGGATGTGAGGGGGGGGAGAGAGTGTGGCTGTCAATGGTGAAGTTGAAATTCTGGATGTCTTTGATACGGGATGGGGGGGGCGATGATGATGTCTGATTTGGCACTGTTCAGTTGGAGATAGTTTGTTTGCATCCATGCTTTTATTTCTGAGAGACAGTTGGTGAGAGTGGAGTGTGTTGTGGGGGTGATGGTTTTTGTTGAGATATAAAGTTGGATGTCAACGGCGTAGCAGTGAAATTGAAGGTTGTGGCGACAAATTATTTTGCCAAGGGGGAGCATGTAGAGGATGAAGAGGAGGGGGCCAAGCACCGAACCCTGGGGGACGCCTTGGGACAGAGGAGCAGTGGAGGAGGTGCAGTTGTTGATGTTGATAAACTGATGTCTGTCGGTGAGGTAGGATTTCAGCCAGCAGAGTGCAGTGTCGGTGATGTTGAGTGATGATTCGAGGAGGGACAGCAGGATGGCGTGGTTGATGGTGTCGAATGCTGCGGTGAGGTCGAGGAGGATGAGGATGTTAAGGTTGCCGGAGTCAGAGGAGAGGAGGAGGTCGTTTGTGATTTTGAGAAGAGCTGTTTCGGTGCTGTGTTTTGATCGGAAACCGGATTGAAATGGCTCAAAGAGATCATTGGAGCTGAGGTGGGCTTTAAGTTGTGAGGCAACGACACGTTCAAGTATTTTTGACAGAAAGGGGAGATTTGAGATGGGCCGGAAGTTGGACATGATGTCAGGTGTGAGTCCAGGTCTTTTGAGAATGGGTGTGACAGCAGCCAGTTTGAGAGAGGGGGGAACTGATCCAGATCTGAGGGAGGAGTTAATGATGGTGGCAATGAGTTGGGAGATGGCAGGGAGGCTCTCTTTAACTAATTTGGAGGGCATTGGGTCAAGTGTGCAGGTGGAGTTAATTCCAGTCATGAAGTCGGATAGTTGCATGGGGGTCACAGGGGAGAAGTGGGACAGGGGCTGTGAGGTGAAGGGGGGGGAGCCAGGAGGGGAGGTGGGGGGTGCTGATGAGGGTGTCAGATTGCTGTAAATGTTGCTGATTTTGGTTTGGAAAAACGAGAGGAAGGAGTTGCACTGTTCGGTGGTGAAGGATGAGGTGGCGTTGTCACAGGGTTTGAGAAGTTTGCTGATGGTGGAGAACAGACGCTTGGGGTTGCTGGAGCCAGACTGAATGAGTTGTGAGTAGTAATTAGACCGGGCTGCTTTGAGTGCGTTACTGTACTGCTGGAGATAGTCTTTGTAGATTTGAAGATGGACTGTTAGTGTGGTTTTCTTGTGTTGGCGTTCAAGTTTCCTTGATTTCATTTGGCGGAGTTCGGGGGTATACCAGGGGGCGGAGTGTATGAAAGAGAATTTTTTTGTTTTTGTGGGGGCCAGTTCATTGAGACAGAAGGAGAGGGTGCTGTTATAATAGTCCACAAGTTCAGATGGGTTTTCAGAAAGTGGGGGGGGGAGACAGACATCTTGCAGGTGATGGATTTGAGATTTCTGTAGGTTATTGTGCGTTTTTGCTTTTGGGCGGGGATGGGGATGTTGATGTCCATGATGATGGCCAGGTGATCATAGATGTGGAGATTGAGGCTGGACAGATGATGGATGGTGAGACCAGTGGAGCAGACCAAGTCCAGGATGTGACCACGGCTGTGTGTTGGGAAGTTGAAGCAGTGAAGGGTTTCCTTAAATTCAGAGGCATATTTGCAGGTCGGGTCGTCAACATGAATGTTAAAATCACCTAAGAGGAGAACAGATGGGGATATGGCAGAAAGCTGAGTGAGAATGTCAGAGAGGTCGGAGAGAAAGGAGGGGTTTGGTTTCGGGGGACGGTAGATGATGGCTGTGACCAGGGGAGTGGGACCAGAGAGTTTGAAGATCAGGTGTTCAAATGAAGAAACATCAGGGATGGGGATTATGGTAGCTTTTATTTCCTTTCTGATAATAGCAGCTATACCACCACCCCGCCCTTGTGGTCGAGGTTTGTCAATGTATGTGAATCCTGCTGGGGTGATTTGATTTAAAGAAAAATAGTCCAGGGTTTTTTGCCATGTTTCGGTCAGATACAGAAAGTCCAGGTTATTGTCTTTAATGAATTCATTTAGAATGTGGCTTTTATTGTGGATGGAGCGTGTGTTGAGCAGGGCTGCTCTGAGGTGACGTTGCATTGGGGGGGGTTGTGTGGACCGGGGGAGTGGAAGGAGATTGGTCAGATTCACGTGTTGTTTGTTGTGATGGCGTAGTGTGGGCGTGTGACAGGACCGAATGGACGGGATGGAGTGTGGAGACGTGGAATGAAATAAAAACGTACGGCCAGAGCCTCTGTGTGGAGGACAGCGTTTGCGGAGTATTTCATTATCTGCGAGGATGTCCATGCAGTCCGGACGCAGGCGGTTATTCAGGGAGTAGAGCGGCGGCATGATCCAGTGAAGTGGCGCTAGCACGGAGCTAGCTAATGCTGGGGACCCGGGCAGCAGAGACCAGGAGCCGGATGACCGTGGAAGAAGGAGCGGTGTGAGTCCAGATAAAATGAGAATTATAATCCACAGCATATCAGGAGAATAATTCCAGTGGTTTCCAGAGGAGAATCGTAGGAGGGGCTGACAGCCTGGTGCAGAGTGGGAGCCGGGTGACCAGCCTACTAGCTGGTTAGCTAGCTTGATAGCCACCGGCTGTAGGCGGCCGGGAAAGCCGGCTGATCGCAGCAGGATGGGAAGACCCACACGAGCCGTGGAGTAAGGGTGGAGTTGGGGTGGAGACAGAAATGTTAGCTCAGCAGACTTCAGGGAGCCGAGGAGCATCTAGGTAGCAGCCTGCTAGGTCCGATAATGCTAGCTAGCTAGCGGGCTAGGGACCGGTGAGCAGGAAAGAGCCAGCAGGTAGGAGATGACAACACAAATATCTGTGTCGATTCGATATAGGGATGCTGCTATTTTTGCTGATGACTGACGTTTCAAAAGTAGAGAGCCAGACAGGAGAGGTTCTGATCTGGACTAAAGAACAATATTTGGGGCGGAGGAGCGGCGAACAAACAACGCCAGCACCCTCGGCGACCCGGGAAATGTAGCTGTTATGTAACTGAATAGTGTAGTACCTTAGGATGGTGTCTGTGGGTGCAGGAAGTACGTGTTAGCTGTGGCTAGTGCCACAGCAAGTGATAATGGAAGGATGACAGTGTGTGTGTATGCTAGTAAGTGGTGCGAATGTCACAGCCGTCATGCGTTCTCACTATGCGGTTATATGAAGGGATAGGAATTTCTGACAAGTGTTTAGCACTGATGGAATAGTGACGCATGTGTTCCCTCCAACAGTTAATAGCTGCACTACCTGTCCCACTGTATTACTTGTTGAAATTGTAATTACACACATTCCCGGCCCATGACCTGTATTTGTTAATAGAATTCCACAACAAACCAATGTACTTTACAGTGTTTATTAAAAATACAGGTATACACTATAAAACATTCTACAGTCACATATTAACTACTATTTCACTACTTCTCACTGGCATATGAACTGCAGCTGTACCTCAACAAGCACCTGCAACCAATGAGTTCAATATATACATTCTGGAATCCAGTAAAGCCGTTTGCACACACACATTGAAAACTACTATTTCACTACTTCTCACTGGCATATGAACTGCAGCTGTACCTCAACAAACGCCTGCAACCAATGAGTTCAATATATACATTCTGGAATCCAGTAAAGCCGTTTGCACACACACATTATTAAGACTAACTGCTGTTATCCATGTCGTGTGTTTCCTCATGGTCCACGAAGATGTCTGTCTGACTGTCTTTGTCGATGTGTTCTGTAAATTGCACAAAGGGAATATATGTTAATACAGAAGTAGTTGTGAAGAACTCATGTTTGTATGTGATGCTATCAATTGAAAAAGTCATGGCTACAATCTCTGTATGCATGTGTGTTCCAGCCATTGTGAGTGTTTTCTGGGACATGGTATTAATAAGCAGTGGAATCTATAATGTGTGCTCCAAATTCTGATGATTTGTTATTTGCCTGTAACGGTTACTGATGACTTTCATCATGGTGAAGTTGCAACACATAACAAATGGTGGACATACCATACACTGGTATATATATATATATATATTAGGGCTGTCAGTCGATTAAAATATTTAATCGCGATTAATCGCATGATTGTCCATAGTTAATCGCACATTTTTGATCTGTTCTAAATGTTCCTTAGAGGAATATTTTTCAAGTTTTTAATACTCTTATCAACATATGAGTGGACAAATATGCTTTATGCCAATGTTTATTATCATTTGAACAATGACAAATATTCTCATGAATATTAAACACAACAACCTCTGAATATTACAAATATTCGCCTCAATTCAACCTGGAACCTCTCATACAATAATACAATACTGTGTGTGTGTGTGTGTGTGTGTGTGTGTGTGTGTGTGTGTGTGTGTGTGTGTGTGTGTGTGATGTGCAACTCAAGGCATATGCTCGAACCGGAGCTGCCTGGACGCTGCAATCATGTTGCGCGCACTATTCGTGCTGACTTTTCGTACAATGGCTTCCTGCATAAAGTCAAGTGCTCGGCGCAGTTGTGGCGAAATGTCGCTCCTCTGTTTTCATTTAAACAGCTCCTTATATCCGTTAGCGCAGCTAGCTAGCACCAGATGCTAACAACAACAATGCACGTAAGGTCTCTCGCTCGGGCCACACATACACACACCCTCCCGGTCCTCCGAATAGCCAGCCGGTGCCTGCCGGTGAGCGTGGAAGTGTGGTCTGCCACAAGCGGGCGGCAGGAGCGGGGCTGTCAGCATCAGCTTGTAGATGGTATTTTAAACTCGATGCGCTCTGAAACTACGGGGCGGCCAAGGAAAAAAAATACACATGCGTTAAAATAATTAGTGGCGTTAATTTTTTATATATATATATATATTAGGGCTGTCAAGTTAACGCGTTAATAACGTATAATAAAAAAAATTAACGCCACTAATTATTTATATATATATATATATATCTCATATGTAATGTTATGAGAGTGTAAATGGTAATGATGGAAAGACATACCATCCATGGTAAACGAAGCAGTGGCCAGGTGAACCTCTAAGCGTTCCTTTGCCCCGTCTGCCTTTCTTTTCAATGACACAATTTCTTTTTTCAATAGTTCGGTCTTCTGCTCTGCGGCTTTCCGAAGCCTCACCTGGCGCCCAAGGAGTGTGAAGCAGCGCCACATGATTTGTAGCCCATGGACGTAAAGACTCTGGCGATTTACAGCGACATCCAACAGCGAGTACTGCAATGGCAAATAATAGCAATGTTAACAGTGGTTATTTGGCCGATTCAAATGAAAAGATTCACCATTTTCCGTTATATTCCCCCCTCTGTCTCTGTGTTGGCACCATGGATGGCCTGCAGTTATTTGTGTACATCATTAGCAATGCCCCAGAAGACAATATATACACATCTAAGTTCTTTATGCCCTGCCACGTTAGCACTTGTGAAAGTGTCTGTGTGTATATTGAGCAAATACATTGCTGTTTCAACCGTTTGCAGTCATTTCCCATGTGAAGTAGGTACTTACGGTAAACAATTGGGCCTCACTTCTAAGGTTTTCTGCTTCACAATCTGGAATAGGAGGAATCTTTGTTGGGCTATCCATGTTTCAGTAGAGTGCTGTTGACATAACACATAAATATTGCACACCACACATTCCGTCCTCCACACCGTTAATGCAGATGACAAAATGAACCCTAGCCATTTGTTCAACATGTGCGTGGAAATTAGTAAGGGGCAGGAATGTCACGTACAACATGTAAATAAGTACATATTATGTGTGACTGTGTTTTCAAAGTAGTAACAGACATGACAATGTTACTGTCTCTGAAATGTCATGAGTTACACTATGAGCAGTGGGCAGCAGTCATGGCCCGTTAGGCCCACTCTGAGGGGCTAAGATAATAGACATAACATTTCACACCATGAACACATTAAATGGACTAATACATAGTTCTGTTGTTGCATATGTGTGGAGTTAAGTTGTCATGGCTGGTCCAGAAATAAGTCGCTGGAAATGTACGAGGAATAACATTTGTGACGACACTGTGATGTATCAATGTATTGCGGTATTTAGGAATTCATACATAACAGACAACCATGTAACTTCTAGCTCATTTGCGTTGTGACTGCGTGTTGGGGAAATGCAGCGGCTAGCATATTGACATTGCATTGGAAAGCCGGTGCAGTACTGTTTTTGTGTTAAAAGACTATGTCATTGTGTGTTGGCCGGCTTTTCGGCCAACACTGATTACGTATATGTGATGGATCCTAATGGTATTACAATAACAGACTGCGGATTGGATATAAAAAGGACTAGGCACAGTTATGACAATAGTTGGTCTTGACAATGTTGTTCGAGGACTCAGTAAGCAGTACAATATGCATCCAAATAGCTACGCAGTGAACACGTGGACGACAGCAGCAGCACTTACCTTTTCGTGTCGTTGTGTTGAACGCACGGAGTGACCCTGCGGCGGCGTTATTTAAGGTGAAGTGATGAGGCGTTCAAAGGCATCCCGGAAAAGTATTTTCATAGAAACCTGAAATAGCTGCCACGATCCATGCCTATGCTTATTTCTCTCGGTTATTATCTTGTTTTGGAAGTAGAAACCTTGTGGTGTGTTGCTATAGAAACACTTCAGATGTTTCCTGTGTTGTGCACACTCCCGTTCCGTTGGAGGCGGTAATGCACCTGCAACCTGGTTAGCCAACCACCAAAAAACACGAAGAAGAAGACAGACTTAGACCATTATGACACAACCCTTAACATTGCCCCTGCTGAAGGTAACAATCCAGTTGCCCTTCTTACAGACAAAACCAACGAGGCCAAAAGTTTCCCTGCCCTTTTCCCACAGGGTGGCCCAACATACCATGACTTCCGGAACAACAGGGTCACCTTGGCCAGTTACTTCAAAAGTCGCATCCTGCATGCCGATGGACGGTTTGCACATAATGTCGATTACATATTCTACGCTCAGTACATGACTGAAGTCCAGATGGTATCGTCAAGTATCTCTATCGCTTTACGTAAAGGACATTTTGGGACATCTACAGGTCACATTACAATGAACATGCTAAACAACACTGACACTCTGAAAACAATACTTCAAACAAATGAAGGCTACAGATTCCTGAAGCCCATTCGCGGCACACCTGCTTTTTGGGCTGGAGCCCAAAAGGATTTGTTTTCCATGGTCAGACAGCTTGGATTGCTGACTTTCTTCTGTTCCGCAGCTGACATGAGGTGGGAAAATGGACTGCTCAGCATGATGCATCAAGAAGGAAGATGTGACAATGTGGCCGACTTAGACTGGAATGACAAATGTGTTTTTTTGCGTCGCAATCCTGTCACTGCAGCACGCATGTTTGACAAAAGATGGCGTACCTTTTTAAAAGACGTCATACAATCACCAAGCCAACCAATAGGAAAGGTCGTAGACTTCTTCTATCGTGTCGAGTTCCAGCAGAGAGGTAGCCCTCATATTCATGCCATTTTCTGGATCGCGACAGTGATGCAGAGGTGGTACTGTTTGTTGACAAATACATTTCATGCTCACTTCCAGAAGGTGATGACAGTCTTCAGGAACAGGTATCAACCCTCCAAACGCATTGCAAAAAGCATTCCAAGTCCTGTCGAAAGAAACACACTGAATGTCGCTTCAATTTCCCACGACCGCCAAGTGAAACTGTCACGATCTGTCTTTATGGTGTTTTGTCTTGTCTAGATCTGTTTTTGGTTTTCTGTCTGCGTTTTGTCTTGTTTAAATCTGTCTGTGGTTCCCTGTCATTAGTTTCCCTGGTGTGTCTAATTTACCCGATTGTGTTCACCTGGTGTCCCTGTGTTTTCTCCTCCCTCCTCACCCGTGTCTTGTTTGTATAATTAGTCTTGTGTGTATTTAAGTTTTGGTTTTTCTGTCTGTCTTTGTCGGTTCGTCTTGTGTCATGACTAGTTCGTCGGTGAGTGTTCTGTTTTGTCTTTGTTTATATCCTAGCCTTGAAATAAAGGAGTTTTTTCAGTTTATATCTGCATTTGGGTCCTGCTTCCAACATACACCGTAACATTGCGAACCGACCAGAGAAATGGACCCAGCAGATGATCCTTTTGAAAGGGAGCTACTTTCATTCACCTACTTGCTGGCTTGCAGCTATGGTGAATGGAGGGGAGCGTCCGGAGTTCAGCAGCGAGAGGCTGTTTTGGCAGAGGCGCGCCAGATGGCAGCAGAGAAACTGTTTCGTTGAGTTCTTACCTGACTGGATTTTGGACTTCCTTCAAGCATGTGATTCCCGGCCTGCTAGCCCCAGGCATGCTAGCTCCATGTCTCCCAATTCCCAACCTGGCACCATTTGCCTTGGTGGGTTCCGCCTGAAGTCAACCCGTGCTTCTGTCCCAGTTCCTGCTCCTGTCCAGGAGTTGTATTCCGGAACTCGTCTGGCTTATGGAGGTCCACGGAGTATTCAGGCGGCTGCTAAGAGGAGTCGTCGCAAGGCCAGGCTAGCAGCCCGAGCCCCAGCAGCCATGGTTCCGGCTACAGAACCGGCCCACACAGCCATGGTTCCGGCCCCAGCAGCCATGGTTCCAGCCCCAGTTCTGGCCCCAGCAGCCATGGTTCCGGCCCCAGTTCTGGCCCCAGCAGCCATGGTTCCAGCCCCAGTACAGGCCCCAGCAGCTATGGCTCCATGCTCCAGTACCGGCCCACGCAGCTTTGCTTCCATACTCCATTACCTGGCTTACACAGCCAGGGTCCAGGCTTCCGCTCCACGCCCAACAGCCATGGTTCCGGCTCCAGCAGCCATGGTTCCGGCTTCAGTACCGGCCCCAGAAGCCATGGGCTCGACTCCAGTTTCGGCTACAGGGCTGGCTCCTCAGCCGACGCCAGCTCCCCGAGTCTTGTCGGCGTACCGGCCGACTCCAGCACCTCGTCTCCTGCTGGCTCTCCAGCCGACGCCAGTTCCCCGAGTCCTGTCGGCGTACCGGCCGACTCCAGCACCAGATCTCCTGCTGGCTCCCCGAGTCTTGTCGGTGTACCGGCCGACTCCAGCACCTCGTCTCCTGCTGGCTCCCCAGCCGACGCCAGCTCCCCGAGTCTTGTCGGCGTACCGGCCGACTCCAGCACCTCGTCTCCTGCTGGCTCCCCAGACGACGCCAGCTCCCCGTGTCCTGTCGGCGTACCGACCGACACAAGTCACCTCTCAAGTTTCCCCTCTAGTCTCCTCTCGTTCCCTCTCAAGTCACCCCTCCAGGTCCTACCCGAGTCCCCTCTCAAGTTTCCTCTCGAGTCCCCTCTCGAGTTCCCTCTCAAGTCTCCTCTCGAGCTGCCTCTCAAGTTTCCTCTCGTGTCTCCTCTCGAGTCTCTTCTCAAGTTCCTTCTCGAGTCCCCTCTCGAGTCCCCTCTCGAGTCTCCTCTCGAGTCCCTACTCAAGTACCGTTGGAGGTTCCGCTGGGGGTCCTGCCAACCCTTTGTCCCGTCCCGTTGGAGGCCCCGCCGACTACTCTCCTGCCAGGGGTCCTGCCAACCCTGTGTCCTGTCCCGTTGGAGGCCCCGCCGACTACTCTCCTGCCAGGGGTCCTGCCAATCCGATGTCCTGTGCCGTTGGAGGCCCCGCCGACTACTCTTCTACCGGGGGTCCTGCCAACCCCATGTCCTGTTTTGTTGGAGGCCTCAACATCACATGTCTCGCCGGGGGTCCTGCCAACTCCTTGTCCTCTTCCGTGGGGAATCTTGCCGACACCTGTTCCACCGGCTCTGGTTACTGTCCGGTCAACACCGGCTCCTGCCCGGTCCCCTGAGAGCTGTGGTCTTCGCCCCTCCTCGAACTCTGCCTTGCCCCCGGGCCGTCCGCCCGAGAACCCCTGCTTGAACTCTGCCTCGCCCCCGGGCCGTCCGCCCGAGAACCCCTCCTTGAACTCTGCCTTGCCCCCGGGCCGTCCGCCCGAGTCCCGCTTTTTGAACTTTGCCTTGCCCCCGGGCCGTCCGCCATTTGGTAATGTCTGTGTCATAGCTGAGACTTTTTTCAACTCAGCCCAGTTCAAGCCAAGTCCTTGCATTTGATAGAACCACTATGTGATTTATGGAATGGCAATTTCTCTATCGCACAGCTAACCACCATTGTACGTCAACAAGACACTGTCTTTGCGGAAATGTTGAACAGGCTGCGTACAAGACTGAAAACCACCGCCCTTCATCCAAATGACATCGGTCTCTTGAGAAACTGTGAAACCGGACTCGCCAGTTCAGCCTTGCATATTTTCCCTACCAACGCACAAGTCAACTCCCACAACATCATCCAGTTGGCCTCCACATGCCCAGACAACGTTTGTGTGCAGGCACTGGATTATGAGAAAAATCCCAAAACAAGACTCATGGAATTGAGAAAGGGCCACTTCAAACATGTCTACAAATCCATTGTACCCCAGTCTTTGGAGATAGGAAATGGAGCGCGTGTCATGCTGATAAAAAACATTGATGTGTCTGACGGCTTGGTCAACGGAGTCTGCGGGGAAGTCATGGACATTGTCATGAATGTCAACAAAACATCAGACAACACTGTTTGTGAAATTTGACTCTGACCAGGTGGGAAGTAACAGAAGGAAGCGTTCACCTACAGCTGATGCACACATTTCGGCTACTCCCATACACATGGAGGAGGAAAGGTTTGGCGGCAAGGGCCAATTGCGCAAACAGTTCCCATTGAAGTTGGCCTGGGCTTGTACTGGCCACAAGGTGCAAGGGCTAACTGTAGACCAAGCCGTCATTTCGCTTAAAGGCGTCTTTGAACCGGGACAGTCATATGTGGATTTGAGCCGTGTCAGCAGCTTACTTGGCCTGACACTTCAGGACTTCAAAGACAGCGCCATATATTGCAAACCCAATATTCAAGACTCCCTTGCAGGGATGCCAGCCTTTGTATCCATCAGCACTACACCCACCCAGAACACACAGTCATACTCAATCTTCTCTATGAATGTACAGAGCTTGAACTGTCATTTACCTGATCTAACACTTGCCATTCAGCCTTTTGCGTACAGCTGTGTCGCTGTAACCGAAACATGGTTACCTCACACTGTCACACATGACGCTGTACGCATTCCAAACTACACATTTCACAGTATGCCACGTTGCAATGCATACAACTCGACGGACCCTGTTTTGGCCACATACAAAGACCAACAATGTGGAGGAGTTGGGATCTATTGCCGAGACCATCTTCAGTACACCAAACTGGATGTTCAAAACGTCAACATAGAATGTATTGCCTGTCATTTCACCACAGACAATTTCATTGTAGTGGTTGTGTATCGACCACCCAACTATCGCATACAACAGTTCAAAACAAACATGACCCAGCTGACCAATGCCCTCCGTACCAAATCAAGCAACATTGTCATTTTGGGGGACTTCAACCAAGACCTGCTCAAATCTATGTCAATGTCGTCCTTCATGACAAACCTTGGATACACACAATTTGTATCTGAACCCACAACAGAAAAGGGAACATTGCTCGATCATGTATACAGATGTAGCGCTTCATTTCAGACGCCTACCCGTGCGGGTCCGTGATCGGCACGGGGTGGGCCCCTGCTGAAAAGGAAAACCCCCCCGCAGGACTTGAAACGCCCCCTTGATAAATAAATGTAATTTTAATGAAACCAGCTGCAATGGATCATGGATCCACCAGGGGGAGCCGTGAAAAGCTGCCACACTGGAACTCATGTAAAATAAACAGCTGATAGATCTACAGGTATCTGATATAACGGATATTTGTTAAGATCCATATGTCACGGATAGGATCATATTCTGTGTAAATAAGAGACATGTAATCATTTACAAAACATCACCATGTTTTTATTTAACAAAATAATGTTGTTTAATTCACGTAGGTGTAAGTACAAAACCATCGCTATGTTTTTTCATCAGGAAATGCAGCCCGGCTCAAACAAACTATTTTCAATCATCATCCTCACGATCATTTAATGTATCATATGTTCGCGAATTGAAATGAATGCACTAATACATGTAGTTTAATCCACGTGAGTTTACAACAACAAAAATAATCGCTTTGTTTTTATATCACATCCGACCGGAGGAAAATGCAGCGCTCTCACTACCGATCATCCTAATCCCACGGGCAAACAATAATATGTACAGTGTTAATAGTTGACTATGTCCTCTCACAGCACCATGGAAAAGTGAAAGTAACCAGAGAGGAGTGATGATTGGTTAACGCGGGGTAACATTTCAAGGTAAGCCAATCAGAGACAGAGTTGGGTGGGTCTTGCCTTATGGGTAAAATACACAGACACACACACACACATACACGGCAACGCTCACCACCAGCACACACACACTATGGCAGATGCAAGTATCAGCGAGAGCAGTAGCGCATTTACAACTTGGAGATATAACCACTATTTTCAATTTGTGGGGATAAAGGACGCACAAAATATTATGGTCATATGTAAACTGTGTGCAGGACAGAAAGCTTTGTCCACATCGAATAACAGCAATGCCAATCTCCTGAAGCACCTAACTAATGTACATGAGGCTATAAAACTAGTCGCCAAAGACCCCACCGTCTCAACCACCGGCAGTGACCCAGATGGAGCAACACCATCTAAACAGCCAAAAAACGATTTTTTTTAAATCGCCACATGTCACCCAGAGTCAACTAAACAGATTGATTGCTGAAAATAGTTTGTTTGTCTTCAGTGTCAGGCTGACAGTTTATTATTTATCTAATTGTTACTGCCAAAAGAGTGTAGTTCTTGTTTAATTGTTACACTGCCAAAATAGTGTAGTTGTTGTTAATGTGTACACTGTGGTGATTGACATTATTCACCCACGGATCTATGGGTTGGGGTATTGTTCTGCACGGACATTTTAGTGAACTGCATACAAAGGCCATTCAATAGACGTTCAATATATAGTATTCGTTTATTAGTCCCCGAGGGGAAAATGGGTAGCGGCACATCACAGAGGCATTTAAAAAGTTAAGACAATACATTCTGGAAATGTTCACAGGCACCTTCAAGTTAAACAATACTACAGTAAACAATTAACACAGTAAATTATGTGGATTAAATCACATTTATTTCGTTAAAAATAAACGAAATATGATTTCCTCCGGAGTCGGCTTGCATTCATAAAGAATGCCCAAATGTGTTTAATCGTTAATGTCAGATATGTACTAAGTAAATAGCCTACATTAGTTCCTGCTCAAGATTAGATTCAACTTTATTGTTATTGCACAGATTACAGGTACTGAGACAACGAAATGCAGTTTAGCTTCTAACCAGGTGCAACAAGCAGTAAAGTGAAAAGTAATGTACACCATCTACAGAATAAAATGAATGATGAATAAACAGTTCACCAGCCCCAACCCCCCATGTTTCCTATGCTGTTGGGAACTCTTTGTTTAAAACTAATTGGCCATCGGAATGTGTGGAGTCACATTCCACAGCTCCCCCCCCCCCCTGTGATCCCCCGCACACAGAGAGATCGCTCTTCTGGAGTGAAGAGAGCGGAAATCATGATATTGCAAGTTAGAAACGTAAAATGCATTTTGACAGACAAGATGGACACTTGGGGGAAATATGCTGCATTTTGAATGTCCGATAGTCCACCATTAACACCTTAGTCCGTCTCGTCTCATCAACGAAAACTAAATATACATTTCGTCATAGTTTTCGTTATCAAGAATCTATTTTTAGCTCGTCATCGTCTTAGTCATGTAAAAAAGGTCGTTGACGAACATTTTTCGTCATAGTTTTCGTTGACGAAATTAACACTGGCATATTTAAACTGTCGCACTTTATGTTGCTTCTATCGCGCATTGTCGGTATGAAAGGGTCTGTGCCGGAAATATCAAACATTTAATAAAAGTGAAAAACAATGAACAAGACTTAACGTATTCATCATAATTAATTATATTTATTCCGTTTGGATGTAGGATTTTTGACTTTGTTTAGAGCAGTGATCTTCTCTGCAGCAGAGAGCTAAGCGCTGTCAGACCGGTCCTAACCCCGAAAAGTATTATCATCTGAAAGTAATCATTATGTTATTAACCCTTTGGAGTCCTGGGCTAATTTGGCCGTTTTCACATACTTTTAATTTGTCTTACTAAACCCCATTAAGAAATGTTTGGCATGTCAATGTTTGGTATCTTTTTTTAAGGACAACCTCACCTATATAACCTGATAGTTATTTCTTTCATTTTGAGATACTATATGAACATTTTGGACCCAAAATCACAACAAAAAAAACGTAAAAACAGATTTTGAAAATGATATTATTTTTCATATAGGTAACACAAACATACACAACGAAACCATTTAAAAGCTGGAAATATATACATGGGATGTCACTATGATAATGTGAAAGTTTGATTGAGGTAGCATGGGATTTCATTCTGATAAGGCAAAAGTGTTATTATAAATATAATACAAATATATATATACACATTATGTACAAAAATCAGTTTTTTCTGTCTTTATCTGTGCCACGCTTCAAAGTGGTTTCTGTCAACTACAACACAGAGGGCAACATCACAGGTTCCTCCTCCTCCATGTCAAAAAACAAGCTTAAAGCTTGACTCACGTTCAGAGTTCTCTTCATCATAGTTGAATCTTCAAAACTCTAAATCTATCTAACTATATCTAAATTCTCAATGTTTGTCTGTCACTTTACTTCAATCGCAGTCTCCCGCCGTCTCTCTTCGTCTCTCTTCGTCTCCCGCCGGCTGTCTTCGTATATCTTCGTCTCTCTCCATTTCCCGCCGTCTCTCTTCGGTTCCCGCCGTCCCTCTTCGTCTCTTTTCGTCTCGTATCACTCCGTTGACCTGATTACCTCACCCCCTCCCTGGTAAATACATCCTGTTGAGCAGAATCTACAGTTTCCAGTATTTTCCGTTTCGTAAAATGATAAAATACGGCGAAGATATTAAAATATGTGCTTCCATTATTCATACTTCTGAAATATATCTATTAACTTTATATCATCGTATGTCCGTGTTTATTGGGTCTTTTTGCATGAAACAAAGACTGGCATATAGTTTCAAGCCAGTACTTTCGACAGAAATACACATATACATCCTGTTGAGCAGGATCTAAAGTTTCCAGTATTTTCCGTTTCGTAAAATGATCAAATACGGCGTGCTTCCATTTTTCATACTTTTGAAATGTATTAACTTTATATCATCGTATCTCCGTGTTTACTGGGTCTTTTTGCATGAAACAAAGACTGGGATATTGTTTCAAGCCAGTACTTTCGACAGAAACACACGGCAATGTTGTCCGGACTGTTGTTTTTATGCGGCACCGGCTTGAACAGGTCATGTGATCTGATCACGCCGGCGTGACGGTCGACTCCAAAGGGTTAATATTAAATACATAAGTATTTTTACAACTTGTATTTAGAAATACTCTGTTGTAATTATTGATGCATAAATGTGTTCATCCATTCAATGTGGCATCTGCTATAATGGGGTTAATGTATGATATTACTTAATAATACAATACATTATAATATATGATAATTACATTTTAGTTTTATTAATTTCTTATTTCATAGTTTCTCATTATTATTTTTATCGCTCATCTTATTTTTGATTTTATTAATCTGTGCTGTCCTGTTTTTCACTCTCACCCTGTTGCTGTTTGAACTACTGAATTTCCCCACGGGATTAATAAAGGTCCATCTTATCTTAATGTATAAGTTGATTTACTTCAATCTACTGTACTGTGTAAAAACACCCCAACAATATTACAAGAAATATACTGCATAAAGCAAACTATATACTTTATGTGATCTAAAATATTGATATTTTTTCGTTATAGTAGCCTGTGAAAACCATAACAAATAAGTGATTAAATGCTACAGTATTCAGCACAACACAACTGCAGAGCTGCAAACAGACTAAGTTCTACAACACCCAGTTGTCTGTGTATTTTGTGAATGAAGCGCCATCTCATGGTTAAATCCTGTAATTGAACAAATGGGGAAATTGGGCAACACCCCCAGCCACTGGGATCCGCTGGGCTTTTGACTGGGACACACCCATGTGAGTCTGATCTGGAGTGCTACATCTGTATGTGACAAACACAAGTCCATATCACACTGAAACCAAGATCATGCCAATGTATTTCAGTACTCATGAAGCAGTTCAATGTATCATAACTAAGCAGTCCTAAACAGTTCCATTTCTGTACCTGACAAGCAAAGTGAAATGGTTGTGTCTGGACAGAGGAAGCAGGGACAGGAACCTCTACACCTTCACCCCTGCTGAGTCCTGCATGACTGTTGTTGGGTGTCAGTGCCACAACAACGATTTCACAGCAATGCGCTCATGGCACAAAGGTAAATTGGTTGTGTGCGTCGACGGTGGAAGCAGGGAGAGGCATACACATACTATTACCCAACACACAGCTTCACGCATTAATTGTGTGCCAATGGCCACATAACTGTATTGCAGGTTTGCTTTTGAATCAACAAACACAGCAACAATAAGCAAACACCACTGGTATGGACTCTCATATGAGACAGGGTTCAAATCCCTGTAGTGGCTTGCACTATTGTTGGACTGTACACATTCCTTTAACACGCCACATATATCACTTAAAAACTCCAACAACTCCTAACTATACCTCTTTTCAACAACAATAACATCAACCACAAATCAACACCCTGCTTACACAGCCAGAACCATGCCACACCACAAACACACAAACCTAATACCTCCTGGTCAGATCACAACAGCGACGTGCGGTCAGGGGAGGCAGGTGAGGCAGAGCCTCACTTGTCATTCTCCAATGTAACAGAAAATAATAATAATAATACAAAAAATAATAATAATAAAATGTGTCCACTGATCTGTGTTGTAAATGTGATTTCTGTATGATTCCAATCGCTTTTTATAGTAAAAATCGGCTAATTTGCCGAGCTCCGCTACAACTACGGGGAGCGATGAGATTGAGAAGTGAGGCAGGGACGAGCTCTGCCTCACAGAAGCCCACAGTAACTTGCTGGAGCACGGGCACTAATTTAGTGAGCGCGCTCAAGCCAGTTACTGTGTGGTGAGGTGAGGCACAGATGAGCTCTGCCTCACCTCAGAATGCGTCAGGAAAGCGGTCCCTAAGCGCATGCCTGCACCATCTCACTGTATGTCACCAATGTAATGTTTGTAGATCCTTTTATTACATTTATCCTCGCCATCCATAGTCTCTAAATAACTTATTTCACGAATATATGATATTTAGGCTCGCTGGTCTCATCATACAACGGCAATGAAAAAAGCACCAGGGGAGGCAGCCACAACCTCTGCCGCACTGAAGGGGGCGCAAGTGAGCCCACAGGATCTTGTTGCTACTGTTATTCTAAGCAGAGACGGTAAACGAAAACAACAAGCTAGACTTTTGAAACTAGAGGAAGATAAGGAGGACTTTTACAAAAAAGTAATAAAGATTGTTGTCCAGAAGGATAGCATGGACTTCATCTTCAAGTCAAGGTAAGACCACATTTGTAATGAAAATTGGATCTTACTAAGAGAGAACAATCCAATATTTAGATTTTGGGTAGGCTATCCTTTTGTTGAACGGTCGGTTTAAAATGAATCGAAGCATCAGACTAAAAAAGCTTTTGAAAATAACAGAATATTTCGATTAAAGGTGGGGTAGGTAAGTTTGAGAAACCGGCACAATATACACTTTTTGTTATATTCCATGGAAAGCTCTTAACATCCCGATAGCAATGAATATCTTAAGTGCTTTGACAAAAAATACATAAAAACATTTCATCTGTGGAAGCCGTAGTACTGTAAAAAGCACGACCACTCATTTTAGCCGGCCCGGCTAAAATATCCTGCCTGTCAGCCTTCCATCTGTGCACAAACTTATCTCGTGCCCTCATTGGTCATGTGCGCGTTCGTGTGTGTTGGAGGAGGGGCTGTGTATTTTCAAATTCTAGCGCACTCGAGCTGGTTTCTCCAAAATTACCTACCCCGCCACCTTTAAGGTCAAAATATATAATATTTGTAAATCTGACTCTGAAAGAGTCAGTGCCTCACCAGCCATGAACCTCACCGCACGTCACTGGATCACAAGCAGCTCATTTCCCAGGACTCCAGCATGCCTGCTTGACGCCGGGGCGACCGCAGTCTGTGACCGCAGTTTTAATTATTATTAAGGTTATTAATATTATTGGGAGTTTTTGGTAGGATTTTAGTTGAATAATTAGTAGTTTGGGGGCTGTTAGACCTTATAGAATATTCTGACTGGACTGACTGGTTGCTACGTTTTGGTATATCCCTGAATTAGATTAGATATTTAGACATGAGGAATAACCTATTGGTTTTATAAACCGTTTGGAATTACTTCTTTATCCATTTTTGGAATTCTGCGGTTTTCTTTAAACCCTTACCCCCCTTTTTTTTCCCCTCCCCGTTTCCCGCTGCGGATCTAAGGTCTGGTAGAGGGTAATGGGGTGCAGAGTCGCTTAGATAAGCGGGGGAGTGCATCTAACAAAGAGATAGGTTGTGGTGCTCCTGATCTCTGTTGCTTATCCTACATTTTCACCCTAGTCTACAGGGAAAGCGTTCTCGGACGCCTTTTCATCTCTGTTTCTTACTATATTTTTCCTACCCCATTTTCTTTAAACTATTCTAGGAGAGGTGTTTACGTAGACTCGTTGGGCCTTTCCTCTGGTACTTTTGTTCCTCAGTTCTTTCCTTTAACTTAATCTAGGAGTGCATTTTAGCCTCTCCACTTCCTACTTTCTATTTTTAGTTTAGTGATTCACCCCTTTTCCCTTGAACTAGTTTAAACGGGAGAGTGCATGTAAGTAGTTGCATTGTGCCTCTCTTCGTATACTATTTACTTTCTTTCTCTTTGGAGAGTGCTATTACGTTGGATACGTTGGGCCTTTTCACTGTTGTCCCTCTTCACTAGTATCCCCTGTCCCCTTTTCATAATTTCCACCCTATTTTAAGGGGAAGCATTTACGCAATGTGGTGCCTTTTCATTTCAGTTTCTGTCTTTGTATTTCTTCACCCCTTGCTCATTTAATATTTTAGGAGAGTGCATGTACGTAGATTCGTTGTGCCTCTCTTCCTCTGCTTCTTGCTTTTCTTTTCATACCCGTTTCTCAGATATGAGAAAATAAAGCTATTCTAAAAAGGAGTTGACACGTGTGTCTCTTCACTTTTATACTTGAGGGGTCAGAGTTCATATGGTGAGGGATTCCATGAGCGATATGCGTCGGCCCGTGCCTTACCTTGGACTTCTAATAGAACTGCTCGGGTCTTGATAGATTGAGTGGGGAAGTTCAGGAGATCTTTCTAGAAAAAAATTGCCAGTGCCCTCGGACAGCCTGGTTTCTCTTATGCCGAGTTGACTTTGACCACTCTTTGTTTGTTGGTTTAGAGAGTTTTTTTAGGTTGATAAATAGAATATGTATATTTTATCGGACAGTTCTGGCGGTGGTGTTTAAAAAAAAAAGCATTCAGGTGGTTTTCTTTTCCAATAATTTTTACTTGAGGGGTTCCTTTATGTGCCTAAAAACTAAGTCTGGGTATTTTATATGATTGGTTATTTCTGAGTGTTGGAGTTTGGGCACTTGTTTTCCATTTGGGGGTTTACCCGATGGGAGTACCCGGTAAGAGCAGAAATCATTGGATTATCTTGCCTAAAAATTGAGTTTTAGCTGGCTTTGAATACATCTAGGGTTCTAGCTCTAACCCTAACCTTAACCCTACAGTCAAACACAAGCACGCAAACCATCTCCCAGTTCCCCTTTTGCTTCTCCCCAATAAGACCAGCTCACCCATAGAATTGGGCTCTGGCGCCAGCTGCTCCATCCAGTAGCCCACAGAATCCCTTATATCGCCTACAAAGCCCTTAATGGGCAGGCGCCATCTTACCTTAAAGAACTCATTATACCCTACTGTCCTAGTAGGGCATTGCGTTCCAAGAATGCAGGGTTGTTGGTTGTTCCTAGAGTCTCTAAAAGTACAATGGGAGCCAGAGCCTTTTCTTATCAAGCTCCACATTTGTGGAATCAGCTTCCAGTTTGTGTTCGGGCGGCAGACACCCTATCCGTTTTTAAGAGTGCGCTTAAGACCTTCCTTTTTGATAAAGCTTATAGTTAGGGCTGATTAGATTCAGCCCCTAGTTTTGCTGATATAGGCTTAGTTTGTCGGGGGACATTTTACTTCTTCCTTCTCTCTGTCTATACCTGTGTACTCTCATGTTCCGATTAACCCAGCTTCCCCAAATGTCTTTCTTTTTGGTGTCTATATACACCGGGATCCGGAGTCATGGATGATCCTGCGGTCCTGTGTCCTGCATCGCGAGCCCTGGATCTTGAGTCGTGGCTGTGGTCCTGGATCATAGGTCCTGGATGGATATCCTCGTGGATTCATCTTCCTATTATACACACATGCATTTCCAAACATTTGGACTATCTATGTTGCAAATGTATTATCTTTTCAATTTACACACGGCATCTATTGCACGTCTGTCCGTCCTGGGAGAGGGATCCCTCCTCTGTTGCTCTCCCTGAGGTTTCTCCCATTTTTCCCTTTAAACTGTGGGTTTTCTCCGGAAGTTTTTCCTTGTACGATGTGAGGGTCTAAGGACAGAGGGTGTCGTATTGTCATACTGATATTCTGTACACACTGTGAAGACCACTGAGACAAATGTAACATTTGTGATATTGGGCTATATAAATAAACATTGATTGATATCTGCTGACTTTCCAGAGAACTATTCCCCAGCACCCCCTCCTTTATCTCCCCCTCCCAAGACCAGCTTGCCGCTTACATTGGGCTCTGGCTCCAGCTGCTCCACCCGGTGGCCCACAGAATCCCTTATATCTGCTGACTTTCCAGAGAACTATTCCCCAGCACCCCCTCCTTTAATTAGCCCGGACCAATCCCCCACCAACACCCCTACCCCACCTAGCCCCAACCTGATCCTAACCCTAATCCCAACCCCATGGGACCCGTCCAAGGTCTGCACCACCCATCCACTGATCAGCCTCCACCTCCGGACCCTAACCATCCCCCACCTGACCCCAACTGTCATCTCATTCCATTTGGCTCCACCTTCTCCCACACCATCAGGATTCCACCGGACTGTCAAAAATAACTTTTCCCTCCTCCAGTCACAACCCTACTTCTCCAACCACAGGGTCATTTCAGTCTACAGGAAAAATCCCAGGTTACACGACACACTCATACATTCCAAGTTTAGCAGCAACAGAGCCCCACCACATACACAGCATAGTCACCGCTACATCAACAGAAAATACATACATAACCAATACAGTGGAGCAGCCTTCCCTGCCCTTGGTTCATTCTCTCTTAATAACAGCAACGTAGTCTACATCATCACATGCAACACCTGTAAAAAAGGCCTGGAAACCAACGACTGGTGGACCATCGGGCAGAGGAAGAGGGCAGAAACATCTTGGATCCAGAAATTCGGGACAACCACACCCAGGGGACTCAACGACGCCTAGACGTATCTCCTCTGGATCCTCCCTCTCCTCTGCCCACCAGTCCCAGGGATGATTTGACCTACTCATCCTCCTTGGCCCATGGACCCCAACACCAACAGACAGACACCCTCACAACACCCATCCACAGACCCCTAGGCCAGTGCAACCTAATCCCACACCGGAATACATAACCCTAACCCAAACCTAACCTTAACCCGTCTACCCCTTAACTTAATCTTACATTTTGGTAATTTAGGGTTTGGGCATGTTTAGAAGGGGAGGCGCCTATTTGTTAGGGATTATCCTTTAAAAATTAAAACCAGGGGGTGGTTTTGAACGGGTTTAAAAAGAGTCTTGGCGTTGAACTCTAAACCTTAAATCCTAGGTTGGGCTTGTGTTTACTACCATCTTTTGGAAGGTTTGGTTTTAATTTTACCCTAATCCTAACAACCGTAACCCGTCTGTTTTCGCTCCCTTTTTAGATTTGTGAAAACGGAAAGATGGCGGATAAAGAGTTTTCTGAGTTTCAGAAAATCACGAGGGTTATCTTCAAACTGCTTCGCACTTACCACTGCTGGGGACCGATCAGGAGAGCCATGGTTGGGAATGGGCCCATTCCCAAGAACATCGCCCATACCAGGGATTGGCTGGTGGACTCCTTGAGACCCGCGCTGCCGAAGGGGACCACAGCGGATCTCTTAGATGGGAATGCTACTAATTGGTTGCAGACAGGGCTGAAGATCTTGAATGAACATTACCAGAGCACCTCGGCAGAATTACAGAGGGCTCTTATATCACTCCCGAAGGAAGACGGGGAGAGAGCCTGGGCGGTAGCCTCTAGATGGTTGAGGCTGAACTATCCGCATGCGAAAGATCTGGTGTTTGATCTGGCCCGGGCTGATTTGGACTTGTTGGGGTTACAACTTCCAGTTCCCGGGGGTCCCGACCCTATCAACCCTGAGGAGCAGAAGGATCTGCCAATTGGGGCGGGTGTAGAGGTTGGATCGGAGGATGTGGGAGCCGGGCTAATTATTTACACCCCAGCCTTGTTTCAAGCCACCCCTCCTTCCTCTCCGGATATTCCTCTTCCTTCGACTCAACCCTCTCCCCGGTCTTTCCAGCCGGACGAGGCTTTGGCGGTTTCTGAAATTCTTCTGGAAGGGTCACCTTTCAAGAAGACCAGTCTGGGGATGGGGATGACGGATCCGTTGGAGAACAGCCAGGAGGTTGACCAAGCGGGCCCAGCTTCTCTACTTCTTCCCTTGGGTCTTCAGTTGGGGGTGGAAAATCCTGTGGCTTCGGGGATGAAATAGGGGTGGGTCCAGATAAGGAGAAAAAACCCTTATATAGCACAGTGTTGAGGTTGGGTCCTATTTCTAGGCCTAGGGTAATTCCTCAAGGTGGGGCTGGCACTGGGCGGGGTTATGTCCCTGGATTGCTTCCTAAATCACGGGGTTATGCACTGGGGAAGACTCCCGCTTCCAGAGGTTCTCCGGCCGGATGATTGAGGATTACTTCGAAGAAGGACTGGAAGGTGGATGACAGAAGGAATTCTAGGCAGGGCTTGGACTCTAGGGGGGATTCTATCCCGAGGGTTTCCTTATTACAGAGGGAAGAGGATTCCTGCCGCCCACCTACTCCTGCCTCCCCTGGGATTCCTTTGTTCACTCGGCATGAGCATAGGGGCAATAAGAGTTTGAATTGGGACTTGACGCCGAGCCGGGAAATTCTTATTATTGGAGCATCGAATATCGCTCGTCTGCCTCTGGTTCGTGATGCACGGATCCAGGTGGATAGCTTTCCGGGGGCGAATTTGTCTCAGGCGGCAACTCTGATCCGGAGGAAGACGCCAACCTCGCCGATGGTCCAGCAGGTGGTGCTGGCTTTCGTACTAAATGATCGGGAGAAGGGGAATCCGACTTTATTGGAGGGCAACTTTTTGAAGCTCTGGAGGCCGGCCAAAGATACATTCCCTAATGCAATGATCCATGTACCCATTATCAATATCTCAGGGAGTGCGAGGCCGAGGCACATTGAGAATATTAGGGTGTTGAATCAGATCATTTTTCACACTGGGCAGTCCATACCCAAATTGAGAAGGAGTGCGTTCGCTACAGTAGGGGATAATGTTCATTGGACTCCTGATACAGCAGATGCGATGTGGGATCATTGGAGGTCTTTTTTAGGCTTGAGGTAGTTAGTATTGACCCACCAACATTAGAAGATAGGGCAGTGGTTAATTTATCTTCCACTTTCCGGCCGAGCCATTTAGTCCTGGAGCTCCTTCAAAAAGGGTTTTCCTTTGTACCAGTCCCTAAAACTTTTAGATTGGAAAGAGGGAGACTCAAGGAAGATTTGGCCGCGTACCATCGCCGGTTAAGGCTTGTGGCATTTTTTGGCCGGGAACAGGGGGAGGCTGTACCGCGATTCCAGGAGCCATCAGTTTGGGAGCCTGGGGATGTACAGGTACCAGGAGAGCTGTTGGAGCTTTTTCAGGCAGACCAGGAATCTACCAGGACAATCCAACCTTCCACAGCGCCTTCCAATATGTCCTTGGGAGAACATCAGGCTTTGGAGGAACTGCAGAATAACAGTGGAATCATCCTAAAACCAGCCGATAAGGGGGGTTCTGTAGTGATTATGGACAGGTGCCAATACATCCGGGAAGCCATGAGACAGCTGGAGGATTCAAACTATTACCTACCTCTCGAATCCCCAATTTATGAGGAAACAGCAGGGTTGATCAGGGAGATTTTGAAAGAAATGGTTAGAGGGCATTGGTTGTCTAAAAAACAATTGACTTTTCTTTCAGGTCCGATAGTGCCTAAACCTCGGGCATTTTATCTGTTGCCAAAGATACATAAGGATCCGGAGGTTTGGTCAGTTCCTCTTCGAATGCCTCCGGGGAGGCCAATAGTATCTGATTGTGACAGTGAGAGCTATCGGATAGCAGAATCCCCTGTCTACCCGGCATGAAAGCTTCTTGAGGGATACCTATGATTTATTGGATAAAGTCCTCACACCACAGCTCCATTTCTCTCCGATGGCCGTTATTTCTTCTAATCCTTGGCTCCTGGTCTCTTGGACGCCTAGCAGGCTCATAATTATAAGGTTGTGGTCCGTCATATGCATACGAATATACATTTTCTACCTCTTCTGTGTCAAAACTAGCGTTGTGATCCATGTTTATTCATACATTAGACCGGCCGCTCTCCCTGATGTGACGTCACACGCGGGTGGTCTTTTTTTTTTATGCGGAAGTAAAAATGTCTTACAAAAATGACGCCAGATGTCACTGTAGTGTATATTTATTTGAAAATCTAGTGTATACATAATTTTCCTACACATTTATTCACTGGGGTCTCTAACCTGCAAGTTGCTCTTTAAGTTCATGTGGCTTTAGATAGTTGCTTTTTACGTAAGGAGGTATGTGTGGTATTCACCTGAGGGGAAGAGTCGGGGGGATTTTTAATGTTCAAATGGATCAGAAGGCAAACATTAAGCAGAATTATCTGAAGACATAGGTTGGAGAGTGCTCATGGATTTGACTTCAAGAAGACTGTTTGATGCAGGTGATCGATGAGATTTAAATGAGACCTAGAGTATCTTTGTTAAGGATACAGAAGAGGCTGTCTGAATAAATACTGCTCTTACGTTAGCAACTGTGTTTTGCTTGTGTAGATCGTGTTCGTTGTTCCAGAGTCCAGGAGGAAGTTAAAAAGAGACAATTGGAGTCTCGGAAAAGTTCAAATAAGTAACGTGGTTTTGAAACAAATAGCGCCGTGTCGAGAGGAGAGAGAGAACGAGTCCCGTGCTGTGAGTGTATATCCGATTCGACGATGGGCGGGTCTTCCTCCCCTTCGTTTCTCTGGATTCATTTTGCATAAAATAAGAAGATTTAGACGTTGTATACTATAGTATTCGTTTATTAGTCCCCGAGGGGAAAATGGGTTGCAGCACATCACAGAGGCATTCAAAAAGTTAAGACAATACATCACTGACAACAACATAGACACAGATAAAAACAAACAGACATAAGAAAACCAGATATCGGCAGACATGACAAGGGGCCTATAGGCCCTCATTTGCGAAATAGGGGGGACAGGGCCAGACCAGCTGGGTAAACAGTGTGTCCTAGCCATCATTGATTCAGGAGTTTGATGGCTTGTGGGACGAAAGACAGCCGAGATCTGTTCTTTTTTAAATAAGGCGCACGATATCTCCGCCCGGATGGCAACAGTTCAAAGTAAGAGGCAAGAGGGTGCCTCAGGTCACTCACAATATTGTGTGCCAATTTTAAAACTCTGTCCTTATGAGATTCCTGTCAATTTACTGGACAAAGTTACGGCCCTCCTGACGGACTCTTTCTGAGCCTCAGTGGCGTTACCAGCATATGACGCCGAAGGAGAGCACACTTTCGATAAAAGCATGATAAAACATCTTCACTATTCTGTTGCCGACATTAAAAGACAATAATTTACGTAAAAAAAACATTCTTTGTTGAGACTTAGCATTTTGAGGGCCGTGGTACAGTAAGATAAGGTGACAGTATATAATGCTCTTCATGGTGCCTTTGCTTTCATTTATTATCAGCCTCCTGCAGAAAAAAATACATTGCCAATGTTCAGATTTCTAAAATCTCTTTCCATACCTATCAAACCAATATGAGGATTTTTATATTAATATATTTTTGTTGGCAACGTAAAAACTAAATTGGATTTTCAAAAAATGTTTTTCCAAATTAGTTGGAACAAGTTCTTTCAGGAAGACCGGGTATACATTCAGTCCGCAGCTGCATATAATCAGCTCATCACGGGTGTTGTCTTTAACCCATTACATTCACCTCAGTCTCCAGCAGCCAATCACTGTGCTGCAGCCAAACTTTAAAATGGTTGTCCTCTCTCCTGCAGTCAGCTGTGATTTAGTGGGAACGCTGATACAGCATTCCCACTATCTGTTATGCTACGCACAAAATTCCTTATTATTCCGCCGGGTTATTTTGCACCTCTTCTTCTCCCAGATTCCACATCGCAGAAACTCCGTTCAAACATCAAAACGTTCAGCTCGGTCAGGAATCGATGGCTATTACTTTTCTCATTCATAACTTTCATAATTCCAGAGATACATCCCATAATTCATCAATTTTCTAACATGGAAGTCAATGGAGAAACTCTTCAGGTAGGCCATCCAGTTATTTTAGCCGAGCCGACGACATCGTGTTTTATTGCGAGGGATACGCATCCCTCGCCATATGGTGAATATGGCGAGGGATGCGTATCCCTCGCAATAAAACACGATGTTGTCGTAACGCCTATGAAAAGGGTCAAAACAGCACCACACTTCAGATAATGGTTAACGGTCCAGTCCTCAACAGCTCTGACATCTCACCATATGCCGTTTCAATGGAAACGCATCCCTTGCCATAAAAGACGATGTCGCTATAACTCCTATGAAAATGTTCAAAAAGTGCTCCAACAGTCCAGCCGTGAAGACATCTACGGGACAGTTTTGAGATTTCTTCAAATGCCGTTGCCATGGCAACACAATGCTCGCCATGAAACACGGTTTTCTCATAGCTTCAGTGAAAATGCTCCAAACAGCCCAAGACTTCACAGGTTTGGTAACGATGCAGCCATCAACGCATCTAAGCGTATTATGGGATGTCATCAAATGCCGTTGGCATGGCGACAGATCATTCACCATCAAGTTAGTTCAAAAGTTTGCAGTTAAAATATTCTGCTGCTTTCCCAAGCCTTTTTACTTTATTTTCTTCTTTCATCACACATTCAAGCCCCCAGTGTTCATGTATCATTTCAATCTAAATTCTTCACTTTCTTCTTACACATTACATTTCAGCATAGCAGTTTATCTTCAGCATAAAGCATTCCCACTAGCAATTTCTTCAGGAATTGCATTCTCTAGTTTCAGGTTGTCATGAAGTCTCTCCTGATTGAAATGGGGAGATCAGATTTGCAATGGCCTTGTGGTTTAGGTGAGCTATTTACTGTCACAGATTTCCTTTGGCTTCACCACAATTAGCATTAAATAAGACAATATAAAAAGTGAACATTGGAACAGCTTGCAATTCAGCAATCAAATACAGTTCAATAGGCTAATTACAAAAAATAACGTGCAAATTGTGCAAACGTAAGGCAAATGTGTTGTTTTAAGGGTGGGGTGACATTTATTACATTGCATTACATTTAGCTGACGCTTTTATCCAAAGCAATGTACAATAAGTGCGTTTATTTATGATTAGGTCTATGTAGTAATTCATCTAAATGTGCTTACCTTGTACACAAATGATAAGGGGTGTATGATTTAACAACATTTCTCCTGGATTCAAACCAATAAATATTTTTTTCAAAAAGCCAGAGTGAACTGTATAGGAATGTGAACACAAGACAGGAATTACCTGCCCTTTTTATTATTCAGAGAGAAGAGGCCATTAGTGCCTTGACACTTGAGGAGGCAGTATGTTTGTCTTTTTAATTAGGACTAAATGCATTCACTGCCTGTAGCACTTTCTCTCGCTGCCGGTTCATGAAAGCATTCATAGGCCGACGTCAGATGTCTTCCTTTTGGCGAAGAATAAGAAAAATAACATTTAATTTCAAATCGTTGCCCCATACAACAAGTTCGCCAGGGAATCTTTTGTCAAGGTCCTCCAGCAGAAAACATTTCATTTTGAAAAGCTGCGGATACAATGGCCTGAGCCAAATATGAAAAGGCTTTTAGTCAACACATTTAATGATATTTGGAGCTACTGTTGATATTCTTCTTGAATGTATTGAGAAACGCTTGAACAGAATTATTCGATGTTGGTGCAAAATAAACACCAAGGAAGGTTATATCCTTTTTTTGGAATGAATAGGTTTTAATTAATGACATGGAGTTGTTAACATTCTGCTTTCACAATAAAAATAATGGACACATAGTTCTGGGGGACTGGAAGACTTAAGACAGGATGTGTACTATTTGTTACGACCCGTCCCCCTACCAAGCGGTCGTGGCTCGTGGGAAGACCCGTAACATAAAAACAAACCACGCAAAACACAGAATATCGTTAACGACGGGCATTTATTGTCAGCACAGCCGTAACTTACATGCCTACCGGCAAAAAGGAACCAAGCCTGGAGGACGGCAAAAAACAAACAAGAAGGGGGCCTGGGCCAGCCACAACATGGGCCGTAGGACCCAGACTTCCCTCCTCTACCCAGAGATCTAACACAACCTACTGAGAAGGAAACAAAGCCGCGAAAAATCCTACACTAACATCCTCCAGAGTTCACACAATATAAGACCGCAAAAGAATAATGGATCCACACGTGGGGTGAGAGGAAATCCACGGATAGAATCCCTCGTCCCCAGCTGAATGTCATTAGGACACCTGGAGGAGGCGGAGCCAGGGGCGGACCAGGTGTACCTGCGCAGCAGAGAGACAGAGAAAAGCAACACAAGCACGTAACAACTATCAACTAAATATTGAATTGTTACATTACTAATTATATGTGAAAAAAGACACCAAAAAAGGTGCTTGCATTTAAAAAAAATTACTTTTAGAGTTGATAAAGTAAATGTGTCCTCAGTATTCCTTACATTACATCCGAAACCTGTGGAAGCACACTGGTATTCAGTCATCACGTCTTTACGGTTCTGGTTTAATCATTGTGTCTTTAGATACAATTAGTGGGTTGTGTTAAAGGAATGTTATGATAACTTAAAAAATATGCTCAACTTTCTTTACAGGAGTTTGATCATTGTATGTCCATCATGCATTTTGAACATACAAGGGGTTCTGTGCCGGAATATCAGATGGTTGCTACCAGCTCACCTGCAGGCATACGACGCACACTGTTAATGTAATCACTCAGAAGTTTTGGTGGCCTTTGGAGGTGTTTTATTTCACCTATCGACTAAGAATTAGGATTCCAGGATTTATCTTCTGGGAACCATTTATATGTTTAACAACCTGCAAATCCATCCAATAGTTTTCAAGACATCTCACTAAACATATTCACCTCAGGTTTATGCATGAGGGAATCACCATGATCCATGCTAAATTTGATCTCTGTTCCAAATGTACGAGACAAAAGGGCTTCATGGTGTCTTACAGAGATGCAACATGATAACATAAAACCACTATAAATGTAACTTGGGATAATGATGTTGCATGCACAGTCATTGACTTTGTGCTAGTTTTCACTGGAACATTTCACCGTTTAACCGTGGAGAGGCACAGCAGCTCCCGGCAGCGCTTTGTGTTTGTCTTAGTCACTTTACGAGAGCATTCGTTAGAGGGGCAAATTGATTTTTGCAGGGAATGTTTTTTCTGTAGGTAATTATGGAAATGGTGGCGTTTCCTGCACATCTGCTCCACCAGTCTGTTCTCTTTGGGTCCTGACAAATGACTCTACAAGAAATGCAGGGAAACGCGCATGCATACGGAAATATGAATATGTTCAGACACACAACCTACCTTGCAAATGTCTCTCATTGTGTACTTAATATATGCTGCTGTAAATGACATCTTAAATCCAGCACAATTACATCTCAGCCAGGATCATAAATGCATAATACGCACAAACACACGGATATATTGCCCTCTTCAGGTACAAGCTCTTTATGATTGAAGGCACAGATGAATAATAAAGAACATTCAACTCACCAGGTTTATCAGTGTAATAAAGCACTCTGTATTTTCCCCTCTCTCTCAAACATGCACACAAACACTCGTGGAAATAATGAGCGAGACAGAATCACCGCCGCTAATCTGAAACCCAGTGGCTCGATTGTTTGGGGATATAATGAGTTTTAGAATGAAGAGCCCTTTTAATCACATACTAACACCGCCTATGCAGCATTTACTGCAGCGCTAGCTGTTATTGACAATGCAGCACATTTACAAGAGTGATGTCACCTTTTCCTACACAGCTAATAGTTTATATTATTATAACTGACTGATTCTTTCTTAACTCGATGGACTTTTCATTGAATAAAAGGATGTGCAATTAGTTAAATTAAAAGCCCAAGGTGACACTTCAAATTGTCCATTGTGTTCATGATACACAGAGATAAGCAGCACATTTGAGAGGCTGGAACAGAAATTATTAAATCGTTCTGTGTACTACATATCCTATGTTTGCTTTTACGGAAATATCAGTTGACATCCCCTGTTCTTGTAAATTATATTTACAATGACATACATTCCATTGCTGCTGTCTAATAGCAATGGGCAACAGCCTTTCCTACCAAATTCCTCAAAATCAAACATCCATCAGGGCAAAGGTGTACTGCTAACATTAGTTAAATCAGTAGAGACATGTTTTTGATGTATCAATATATCTTTATTGCCAAGAAATGCACAGATGAATGTAATGGTGTTTGGGGGGCCCAAGGAGATCCTCGCTGGCCTGGCTGCACAGCATTACCTTTGCAAAGTATTTGTTTCCCATCTGACAACACGAGCAGACACCTGTTCAATCTCACCCTTAAAACCAAATCTGTGAAAGTCCCGCTGGTCCACCTTTTAGCCGCTAATAGTTCTTCACAGATGTTATGGCTAATCTGCCTGATTCTCCTTACGCAACATGTACATATTTGTTCTGTACTAATGTAACAGATTTCACGGTTAATGAACCTCCTCTTCCTCCCCCTTCCTCGCTGCTTACTTCTTTATCCTTCTGTGTCTGTTTTGAGGTCCTGTAGGATCTCACCAATTTATTATTGGATCAGTGTAATCTCTATGTGTGTGTCTCAGAGATTTATAAAAGCGTGTAGAATGTTTTCCTGGTTAATAATCCACTAGAGAGCATTACGGTTTGTGGCGTAGTGGCCAGTATGCTAGGCGGCTCTTGTCACTACGCTCTGGAGCTTTAAGATTATGCTTTGATTTAGTTTGACAGTGATTCTGCAGAAAGTAGCCTGGAACATAAAGAACTCGGCCAAAAGTAGCAAGGATCACATTAATGCAGCAAATTAGAGCAAAGGATAACAGAATAGAAATGCCTAAATTAGCAAGAGATATACAGAGCGAAGATGGCCCAGAGAGGCAGAATGTTAAACCAGCCCATTGTCTCGAAGTCCCGCTGGTTCAACGAACATAGGGAGATCACTTTAGTTGTAATACAAACTTTATAGAACTAAAACTTTAGCTTCTCATACATCTTATAAATGTAAAAAATGATGACTTAAACGTAATTTATATTAAGCACCGTTGAAAAGTCCTTTAACCAAACAATCTGAATTTAATGTCCAACTATACGTCTGTTTCAGAGCTTTTAAAGTACGCTAAATTGTCATTTACATGGAGGTGTTGATGTGCAGCCTCAGTAGCTTTGATGCAATCTTTATTTAGAGATATTTGGATTGTATATTATGTTACAACCCGGCTCGTGGGCTGTAACATAAAGCAGGGAGACGAGAGGTAAGAATATATAGTTTAAAGTTTAAACACAACACTAAATGGACACCAGCAACAAGTCCCTGAAGCTGGCGCAGAGAGCGTGCCCAGAGGAGTGAGAGCGACGCAACCGGCTGGGCTCCTCCTTTATCCCGCTTCATCAGGTGTAGCTCATCAGGCAGGCGTCCGCCCACAGGTGCGGCTCATCAGCACCTGAACCTGCGCACACCCACAAACCACACACACAAACAGACGGCACCCCACGTGGTGTGGAGGGGTCGTCACAATATATATATAATCAGTATATTTAGCATATATATATATTAGGGCTGTCAAACAAAAAAATTAACGCCACTAATTATTTTAACGCGATTAACGCATGTGTATTTTTTGTCCTCGGCCGCCCCGTAGTTTCAGAGCGCATCGACTTTAAAATACCATCTACAAGCTGATGCTGACAGCCCCGCTCCTGCTGCCCGCTTGCTGCAGACCACACTTCCACGCTCACCGGCAGGCACCGACTGGCTATTGGGAGGACCGGGAGGGTGTGTGTCTGTGTGGCGCGAGAGAGACCTTACGTGTATTGTTGTTGTTAGCATCTGGTGCTAGCTAGCTGCGCTAACGGATATAAGGAGCTGTTTCAATGAAAACAGAGGGGCGACATTTCGCCGACAACTGCGCCGAGCACTTGACTTTATGCAGGAAGCCAGACAGTGGGACATTGTACGAAAAGTCAGCACACTCAGCACGGATAGTGCGCGCAACATGATCGCAGCATCCAGGCAGCTCCCGTTCGAGCATATATGCCTTGAGTTGCACATAGCTCCAACGATCACACACACACACACACACACACACACACACACACACACACACACACACACACACACACACACACACACACACACACACACACACACACACACACACACACACACACACACACACACACACACACACACACACACACACACTTTGTATTGTATGAGAGGTTCCAGGTTGAATTGAGGCGAATATTTGTAATGTTCAGAGGTCGTTGTGTTTAATAGTCATGAGAATATTTGTCATTGTTCAAATGATAATAAACATTAGCATAAAGCATATTTGTCCACTCATATGTTGATAAGAGTATTACAAACTTGAAAAATATTCCTCTAAGGTACATTTAGAACAGATACAAAATGTGCGATTAATTTGCGATTAACTATTTTAATCGACTGACAGCCCTAATATATATATATATATAGCAGGCATGAAAACGGGTCAGGGGTGAAAAAGGTGAGAAGGATATTATCCCTCTAGGGGGGTCTGGGGGCATGCTCCCCGGGAAGAACATTTTGAATATTCCATATTTTAAAGCATCAATCTGATGCATTTTGAGATGCATTTTTTTGCCAACCTAGGGAGAGCTGGAGAAACTTAACTTCAGCCATGAGTCAAAAATATTTCCTCCTTACCAAGTATTATCAGGGATGCAAACTCATCAGGTATGGAAAAGGTGACAAGGACCCGAGCCCCCGACCCCACGGAATATCGGCTTTAAAATGAGGGATAACAGGATGTTAGCAGTCAGAACAACTAAAGCAGCAGGTAGTAATAACAGAAACGCCAAAGAGTCACATCTAATAGAAATATATAAAAGCATTTATTTTAATTGTGTAGCAGTCAGTTTATAATTCTGGCTGTTGAGCATTTTGAAAATGTATTTTCATGCCTCTGTGCAAGGCTTAGTCTTTCTATCTGTATAGCCACTGGTGTAAAGTAACTAAATTCATAAACTCAAGTACTATACTTGGGTACAATTTTGAGATACTTGTACTTTATTTAAGTATTTCAATGTTTTGCTACTTTGTTCTTCTTCTCCACTACAGTTCAGAGGTACATGGTGTACTTCTACTCCACTACATGTATTAATACCTTTAGTTACTTCACAGATGTGGATGAATGATGTGAAATATAATCAAGTGTTGAATCAGACTTTAGTTCCACCTGGAGTAAATCCACAAGCTACCCTGCAGTCTACAAAGTCATTCAGACTAGCTGCACCTTTACCAGCTTTGAGAACACTTTCATGATCAATCATTATAAAACATATCATATATATTATTCTGAAATGGACCAATCTGCACAACGACTACTTTTACTATATTTTGATGAGAATACTTTTCTACTTTCACTTGAGTAACATTTTGAATGCAGTACTTTTACTAACAGAGTATTCCTACACTCTGGTACTTCTACTTTTACTCAAGTACAAGACCTGAGTACTTTTACTTTGACTAGAGTACAAGATCAGAGTACTTCTACTTTGACTAGAGTACAAGATCAGAGTACTTCTACTTTTACTCAAGTACAAGATCTGAGTACTTCTACTTTGACTAGAGTACAAGATCAGAGTACTTCTACTTTGACTCAAGTACAAGATCTGAGTACTTCTACTGTTACTCAAGTACAAGATCTGAGTACTTCTACTGTTACTGAAGTACAAGATCTGAGTACTTCTGCTTTTAATCAAGTACAAGATCTGAGTACTTCTACTTTGACTAGAGTACAAGATCAGAGTACTTCTACTTTGACTCAAGTACAAGATCTGAGTACTTCTACTGTTACTCAAGTACAAGATCTGAGTACTTCTACTGTTACTCAAGTACAAGATCTGAGTACTTCTACTTTTACTCAAGTACAAGACCTGAGTACTTCTACTTTTACTCAAGTACAAGATCTAAGTACTTCTACTTTTACTATAGTACAAGATCTGAGTGCTTCTACTTTTACTCAAGTACAAGATCTATACTTATACCACCTCCGTTTATAGCCTATGAAAAAAAAACTATTAGAAAACGAAGGCTAAAGCTAACGTTAGCAGATAGTGACAATGTATGCTAGTTAGCCAGTTCAACGATAATATTGCGACAGAAACACTTTTCAGTGCACATCACGTTCTGCCGCTCCGACAGGGAGCTCTGCTCTGAACACCTTAACGGCCCGTTCTAACAGCTGTTCACCAGCGGTCCAGTCTGTACCACAGTGACTCCGGACCGCACAGTTAATATTAACGAACGCACCCGGGCCGTAGGTAATGTGGCTGCTGAAGCTAGACCATCATCGCGGAGCAGCAGAGCCTTATTATACATCCATGAGCAGAGCCGACAGGCAGGAAGACTCGAGCACACAGCTTTATAATATATAAAAAAAGAACACCATGCGTATCATGACGGCACATAACAGCTCGCGGCTGCAGATTACTCCGGGTCCCAGACCCCCCCATACCCCAAAAATATTTTTATTGCAGATCTACATGAATCACACAAACTACCTATTTTGGATTCAAAACGGCGAATTTCGCCGAAAGGTGAGTGATTTTCATGCCTGATATACACACACACTTTATTTAAATAGTACCAGCTACTATTGCTGAGTCATTTTATTAAATTTTTCGCCTCAACAGGAGGAAATAGTGAATTTGTTGTGTATTTTCTTCTGCTTTAGTGAGTATTTCAGGTAAACAACTCCCGTTTAAAATGCTTATTAACAGCAACATATGGTTCGAGTCATCACTCACTCCCCGCAAATATTTTTCCATAGAACGTTGAGGAGTGATGATTAAATAACTATCCCCCAGAGCTTACAGCTGGGGCAGAGAAGGCAGCAGCAGCAGCATTAGCGAGGCAAGGGAGAGATGGCAAATGTTGCAGATTAAATAGATTACGGAGAATGAATGCAAAGAAGGCATGTCAGGTGTAACTGTATCATTGGTGCTCGAGTTGTGCATGGGGGATTGATTGAATACTCATCTATTATTACCTTTTTATGGTAATGAAGGAATGTGTCAGTGTGGCGCACTGGTGTCTTTCCAATCGTTTTTGGACAGCAATGGAGGTCTCGTGGTCAAAGAAATAAGCAAATAAGGCACTTTTTGGTATCATTTGTAATCTATCAACCTATCTTACCCACATACATTGTTATTTTGTGTCTGTTTTTTTTTGTTCTCATTTACCCTCTATACTGTTGCCACAATGTCCTCCCTTCATGCAGCCCCACTGTGTCGTTGTTCCTAAAGACGTCACTCCTTATTAAGTATAACTCCGATAAGATCCTGCTCAGCGCTCTGTAATGATATCTGGGGTAATGTATGAAGCGTATGAAATGCAAGGTAATACAGAGGAACCGAGGGGAAGAGGAAGTACGCAAAATAAGAAAAAAAGAGGCAAATCAAAAACCAGGCGAATAATGCAAGGTACAACAGGGAACTAAAGAAAACAAGAAATATAACCTGCTCCAGCCAATACTTTGAGCATGTGTGTGTGTGTGTGTGTGTGTGTGTGTGTGTGTCCACCCTGGTGTGTTTCTTTTTGTCTCTCTGTGGGCCTTTTTAACGTGATTCATGTTCCAGGCTCTAGAAGCAATATTCACTGTCCCCTCAGATCTCCTCTTCTCATCCTAATTCACCGCTGGCGTTGAAGGAAAATGCTCCCTCGCTCCCCGTTATGCAGGGCTCCAACCCAGCCAAGCCAGGGTGATACAAATACGGTGCATTTGCCCCCACAGTAAAAACACATGACAATACAATAGCTTGTGTGAAGTTATAGATGAAAGCCTCAAGTCCGGAGACAACATTTATTGTCTTTGCTGCTGCTTGCAAAAGTAGTTTTCTCCCTTAGCGATCAGGGGTTTAGTTTAAGGCAGCCCTTCTGTTTGATTTAAGCGCTATCACTTGTCAAGGACTGTGGAGTACGGTGACATATTTTCCTCAGTGTTTACTAAAGAATTTGGGTTAAGGCCTGTGCATGAAACGTATTAAAAACCAAGCAAGAAGCATATTCAACATAACAAAGCCAACTTCTACGAAAGAGAATTTAAGATAGTTCCCAAATATGGCACTTTGGTCAGGTACAAATCCTGTGTTCTATGAGCTAAAGTTAGTGTTCTGATTTGAGACCCTTCAAGTCAAAAGTAGGATAAGAATTAATGCTAACTATTTCATTTTATTGTTATTTGTATTTTTACAAAATAACAATAAATGACCGCACGTCCCTGGTGAGCCGGAAGACTATGATTCCAAAAGACTCTCGAAGTGTGGTTATTCTTGTGTTTCACTTTTGTATCCCTTCACCCGACAACCAGCGGGATGCTGAAACGTGATGCTTCTAGGCGAGTCACACAATCAGGTCTTCAACATTATTGTGGCGTGTTTTTCCGAGCCAATTGCTTAGGGAGCACTGTGTCAGACATGGATTTGTTTTAATGTGTCACGAATGGCTTCATTTCATTCTCAGCCCCCTAAAAAGTTGGAGTCTTCTCATAATTTGAAATATTGAAAGGCCTAAGCTTGTCAGATTCAGCCTATAAAGAATGGAGAGGAATAACTTTGAGTGCTCCACAATATCGAATGGACTGGGCTTTGGAATTCAATTATGAAACTGAGCTGACCCTGGAGTGTATTCAGCACACTCTTTCCCCTCTGTGTATGTATCAATGTGCGCTGTCATTCATCAGAGGAATAAAGAGGATGCATGTGGTTCATTTTGACAAGAAGATTGCAATTTCAATTCCTCCATTTAAAAATGTGTGTCTGTGAGCCATTGCCTTTTGATTTAGTACATATAGGCATGAGACGCAGAAGATTAATTATATCGCATTTACTGTTCCCTTACTGCATGTCAAAGATTTAACGAGATGGATTGCCATGACATGGTGGGAGTACCGAATGTATAGTTTCGAAGACAATGGACGACATGCAAGAACTTTTCCATAATTGTAACCAAAACTTTGTTTTTCTGAGATGTATGGGCGTTCGAAGCTGGATTCATTCAACTCTTAACTGCCAAAACGTGACTTAAAACCCAAAATGCTTGATTCGAAGTGAAAAAGTCCAATATTTTTTATTTCTATTCTGACTGATTCCGATTATGGGTCGCGTTATCTTAATTCAAATAAAGCCCCTTTCCCATAAAAAAAAAAGCACTAACATCTCACATTGGAAATTCCGATTCCTTTATGGTTCTTAAGTTTATATCAAATAAAAACGTGTCTATGGCACCAGCAAATAAAACAGCACAACTTACAGTTTACACACAAAAACCTTTAGCATCTTAGAGTCCAAAAGGTACGGCAGTCATGTTCATTAAAATAGAGCATGACAAAAACAAAGACAGTCAGTGGTATTAACAATAAATAAACATACATTTAAATAGGTTGATGGTTTTGGTGATGGTGTTGTTTGCAGAATGTGTTTGGGGGGTGGGAGGGTTCGAGTTATGTAGGAGCCAATGGGGTCTGAGCTCCCACGGAGGCAGTGAAACCATACATCTGTGGGGGTCGCTAATGCATTACCAACAACCATTATTTTAATCACAAATAATGCATGTGTCAATGTGAAGAGTATTATTTACGTTAACGAGGTAAATAGCCTAAAGAAAAACATGTTTTCCAAAACGTCTGAGCTCCCACGGAGGCAGTGAAGGCCCGGACTGGCCATCGGGAGGACCGCGAGGTTTTCCGATGGCCTGGCGATTATTTTTTTATTTTTTTTATGTAGGCTATTGTGAACGTGACGCTGCGCAAATGTGGGTTTGCCTCACACACAGGGTGACTGTCTTCCCACATCAGGGATGGGCAAATGGCGGCCTCCACCTCCTCTTTTTGCGGCCCTCAGATTCATTTATAAACAACATAATTAATTTAAAAAAAAAGTAGTACTGATACCATCCACTAGACTCCTAGTTACGTCGCGAGCTGCGTACATGATTTCGTTCGGCAGCCAAATACCGCAAAATAATCTGTGATGCATTTGTGTGTATTGTGTTTGTTTCCCGGGAAACCCTCACGAGAAACATCGGCTGTTGTTATGTCTGCTGTGACGTCAAGTTGCCGCTTGTAATTATGCCGTTACAAACTTAAAGGCTGTATTTATCATCTGAATTTGGCGAAACAAGTTTAATGTTCTAAAAACCATGACTTTGTTTATTTGAAATCAGATGAAAACAAACTGTAACGGACCCTGCCGTGTTATCTATGATTACTATATGCCTTACATTCATAATGTCAGCGGGAGGGAGGGAGGGGGGCGGCGCTGAGGAACAGCAGAGTGCGGGTTGACAGGTGTCTGTGTTGACATTCCCCTTATTGTGCGTCAGCCAGGACATTTTCCGTGGGGTGGCCAGGATGGGACCAGTGATCATGTTGGGGTGGCATTGAAATCACTATTATATGAACATAAAAATACATCTCACTATAAAATAAGGGGTTATTTAAGGCACCTACAACACACCTCTACATTATTTGGGAAGTGGTGGAATAGATCAAATAATATTCAGTATATCTAACTTTCTTTCGTATTCCTGCAGGCAAAGTATCAACGAAGCTTACATTATACAAATGTAATGCAATATACAGACTGTTTAGCTTATGGTGATCGGCAGCACTATGAGCTCATTGTCTCAGTGTATCATCAGGAATACAGACACACACATCATTTAAATAAGAGTTTTTTAACGGTCCACGATCTACCCACACCACACGATCGACCGGTCGCGAGCCACTGGCTGGTCTAAAGGCTTGCTTGTAGTATTTTCTTCTGACCATTGAGACTCTCAGCCTGCGACCTGATTGACAAGGATTTGTACAATCACTCCGTTTCCCTTAAATACTCACTAGTGATGTGCCGTCTGTTGGAGCAAACACAGTAGTGGTGGCTTAAAGCCCACCTCTGCTCCGCGCCGTCCGTTAGATGAGCCTGGTCAGATTTAATAAGAGAAGGAGTTCAAAACACCGGCATAAAAGTTATAACAATAATCTGATTTTAATGGTAAAAAACACAATACGAAATACAGTGCCCTGTAACAGAGCACTCCGGGCTCCCCGCTCCACTGCCGTGCGATACAGGTATCGGGACCAGCCAGTCAGAAACAGGGGGCATTTTGCATGAATAAACAACAGTATATATGGACATTTTTGGGGCGGAGATGTGGGTCGGCTCTTCCGTCCCATTTTACTCCTAAGTGAAGCGTGAGAGCCTCGGAACTAGTCAAGGTCAGAATCACTTTTTATCTTCCACCTAACTTCACTCCTTTACTTTCCCAGGGAAGATTTCACACAAACTATTCTTTCCCAAAACAATCAAACATTGTACACAGATATTGGTATCAAACATTGTACACAGATATATTGGTGCTTGAGATTATATTGGCCCCAGGAAGAACCTTGAATAAGAACATGTGCTGGTGGGGGGGAAAGTGTATGTGTGTGTGTGTGCTGATATCTGGGTCAGTGAGTGTATGTGTGTGTGCTAGAGACAGGAGGTGTAAGTGTGTGTGTCAGGGTATCTGGGTCATTGAGTGTAAGTGAAAAGGGTTATATATATAGGATTACTTTAAAACAGTCCCAAATAATACATGTTCACTTCAATACAGTTCAAGATAATACCTGTTTACTTTAATACAGTTTAGAACAATATCTGTTTGCTTTACGTCGCAAACGACGTTTTAAGTGAACGACGGGAGCCGGCTCGCGCCCGCGAACAACCCGTTTTTGTTTAGTAATACAAGAGAGAATTATATGATGATCTCCGCGCTACAGCTGCTCCGTGCATGATGCAGTGACATGTAATATCCAAGGGTTAGAGACTGTTGGATGCTGCTGTTTTGAGCATTGCAATATATATTTTCATTATGTTATTTATTTATCATTATTTTTAGGCTCAGCAAAGATTTGTTGTCAGTTTGTATAGGTGTTGCCATCTGCTTTTTTTCAGCGTGGTTCTACAATCAGAGAGTTACAAGGGTCTGTAAATGCAATGAAAACATTTGGCCACAGCAAATCTTTTATATTAAAAATGTAATTTTTACTTTTGAATACTTCAGTACAAAGGATGTATTGAATAATGTAAGTGATATGTGTACACATATAAATCATTAGTCAAAACAGTGCTACATTTGATTTAATTATAAAAGGTATATTTCGCAGATAAACCTAGTAACCCCGCCCCCTTTGGGCGACTGTGGCTGCGAGGGAGTGCGGTCGTCCTTCAACCAGAAGGTTGTGGGTTCGATCCCAGCCCATGCAGTCAACATGTCGATGTATCCTTGGGCAACACACTTAACCCTGAGTTGCTCCCGATGGCATGGCCAACGGTGTGTGAATGTTAGGTCCTAGAGCAAGTGGTTCTGCTCTGTGTGAATGGGTGAATGACATGTAGTATGCAAAGCGCTTTGAGGGGTCGTAAAGACTGGATAAAGCGCTGTATAAGAACAGTCCATTTACCCTTTAAAAAAAGGCTCTTTTGAACGGCTCTCGCAAAGGAACGGGCCATAAGATCCGGCTCCCTTCAATGAGCCATAATACTCACTCTACTTGGCTGATCATTGTTAAACACACTTCATTCAAACTCAACAGAAACAAAAGGAAATCATCAATGTTTTTCTATACCATTAAAACAACCACTAACTGGTTTGAGAGTTTGAAAGAGATGGATCAAGTAATAAGTTTAAGGTAACACCTTTGCCAACATTGGATCTGTAATGTCCACTGGCCAATAGAGGAGTATGTAACGAGGTTCTCTCACATTTAAAAATGTAAAGGCAATAAAGACTTTTAGTATTCTCTGCTCTTACTTCCTGTTTACACAACATAACAAACATATACTTACAGATTAGCTAGCATGGCAGTACACTCTTGTACTAAGTACCTTTTCATGCCACTTAATCCAATGTGTGTACTCATGTCAGAACCTGCACACAAAAACAGCATTCAGATTTTTATTAAACGTCAAGAGGCCTTTTAATCCATGATGGACCCTCATTAGGGCAGGCTGAACATAACCGTGACACGTAGCCTTATTTTCCACCGACAGAGATTGACACGGAGAGACAGGCATCTTTGCTTAATGCTAGATAATTCCCCGTCATGGAGAAATGCAGTTTGGTATTATTATTTTGGCATGTGTAAATACACATGCCAAAACAATTTATCATGTCAGTCTTTCTCTACATAAACCCTCTTTACTTTCTCATCTTACTATTACTGAAATTCCTCTCACTATGGAAACTGGATGTTAGAGCAGAGACAGCAAAGCACATTAAAAAAGATATTGTAGTGAAGCTTCACTTAGGAGAAAAAAGTGAGAATGTTATTGAATAGACGACGTATAAAACAACCAGGGTTTGAATCAAGACCAGGGTTTGTGTACATTGTCACTCCATGGTTTAATTTTTGGTAAAGACAAACAATCACCTTAATGTAAGGAAATCTTTAAAGAGATAATGATGATGGACAGGTGCAAATGAAACAAAAGCAACAGGTCTTTTGGTGTGAAGGTGACAGAATGTCTGTGTGTAATGGAGCTTGATAATGTTAATAACAAGGCTTTGCTTCAGCTCGCTTGATGGAAAACACATTTACATTCAAAACAAGCATAGAGTGGAAAAAGATTCAAGAATTACGCCATTAGTTTATCAATGTGAATGAACTGAATATTCTTAAAGCAATTTAATGTGATTGATAGAGCAGGGTTAAAATATATTCAAATCTCAAATTCACCTTTTTGCCATCATGTGGGTATTGGGGTTAAAGCCAAATACAATTTATTTAATGCCTTCAACTAACAATTCTTTCTGGAAGAAATATACGGAATACATCAGTGACCTCCATCCCCTCTTGGCCAATTATTCAACTCTTCTCTATCTCAAATGTACATGAATAAGATTGACTGTGAATTGACACTGTCTTTAAAGATGTCCCACAATAAAGGAGCTCTAGGTCATTGTGTGGTTTCCCGCAAGTGTCTGTCGCCCCACGCTTGGTGGTTACCACCCATTAACACTTCTAAACATACAGTGGGGCAAAAAAGTATTTAGTCAGCCACCAATTGATCAAGTTCTCCCACTTAAAAAGATAAGGCCTGTAATTTTCATCCTAGGTATACTTCAACTATGAGAGACAGAATGGGGAAAAAAAAAAAAAATCCAGAAAATCACATTGTCTGATTTTTAAAGAATTTATTTGCAAATGATGGTGGAAAATAAGTATTTGGTCAATAACAAAAGTTCATCTCAATACTTTGTTATATACCCTTTGTTGGCAATGACAGAGGTCAAACATTTTCTGTAAGTCTTCACAAGGTTTTCACACACTGTTGCTGGTATTTTGGCCCATTCCTCCATGCAGATCTCCTCTAGAGCAGTGATTGACAAGTGTTTCCTGTTAACGTCACCTATTATACAAAATCCTCTTTTTCAAGTATTTTATACATAAATGTCCCCTATGTGTAAAGAGATTCTGAAAGTTTCAGGAACAAATACTTTTTTTGTCCTGATCCATTTATATAAAAACCTTTCTGAAAATGATCAGATTTTCTGTTTCTGTTGTCTAGAGATGGAGCCCAGTAGCTGCGAAGCGATGACTTGTTTTTATGTCCGCTAACGGACATGATTTCTCTGGCCTCCAACCCTGCCTCCGCCAGTCGCTGTATGCAGGTGCTTCTGACGCAATGGTTTGTGTAACGCGTAGCAGTGCCAGACTCTTCACTAATGCGGGTCATCATGGACCCCAGGCTGTTCACCCCCAAGGGCTCCATGCTATACCACACCGCATCCCCAGGCTTCACCAACTTCCTTGGATGGTGGTAGAAAGCCTTTGCTGATTCGGGCAGTGTTGATAGGTAGGCCTCGAACGAAGCTACCGGGCAAAGGGCATTGCCCGGCTCCTCAAACATTGCCCCTCTCCTGTTCTGGCGCTCCCTGTCGTTGTGGCATTTATGATTTTTCGTTTTCTCGTTAAATGCCATCGTCACATATTTGGTGCCTTAAGGATAATAATTAAAAAAAACGAATGTTAGGCAAGTTTGACCTTATGAAGCAACAACAAAGATAATAACAATGATGAAATAATAATAATAAGAACAACAATAATAATAATAGCCTGATAATAATAAAAGCTTGTAGGCTTAATGATAACAACTTTTTCGTTGCCCAGACCTTCTGAGTGACTTGATGAGTCCGGAGAACGCGTGTTTGATCAACTCACCTGCAGAATCTCGTTTAACAACGAAAGATTGTGGAGTGAGTTTCCTTTCCCCTTCTTCCGAAATGCAGTTGGGTATCGAACCACACCTGTAATGTAATGTAGGAAATGTCTACTGTAAAAACAATTTCCTTGGGGATCAATAAAGTAGCTATTATTATTGGGCTATTATTATTATTATTACCTTGTTGAGGAGGCCCCGTGGTGTGTTTGGGTCCATGGCCCGGGACTTCCTCAGGATTTCGAGGTCCTCGTTGGTGATAGCGGGATGGTGTTCAGTTTTGTCCTGCCCAGCCCTTCTGAGTGACTTGATGAGTCCGGAGAACACGTTATTTGAGGTGGTAAACTCATTGTCTTTCATCAAACACCATGCCCGGCTGTACGGAGGGTCATTAACGAAGCGGTTGATCCCAGCTCTCAAACCGACATAGGTACTAATAGCGTACTGCTGGCCCTTAGTGTTTCTAACACTTCCATAAAACTGGCGAAGTAAGCTGTTCAGCTCCGGTTTGGACACTGTTCCGAAATCCACCATTTTCTCCTGGGTTTTTAAGAACGCTTTGAGACATTTGACAGCCCAGGTAGTTGACGCCAATGTACTCTTTTCGTTGCGACTTTTTTCCAACGCACTCAACTTGTCAGTTGAAACAGCCGCAAATCTTTCGTTGGTTTTGTGGTCTGTGTCCATGTCCAACCATTCATCAATACTGAGGCCCCCCAACAAATCAAAATTAACTTTAAAATCTTTTTGTAGCGACCGATTTCCAACGAGAGACAATGTATAACAGTGTAACGGCTGTGTGTCGCTAAACGTCGCTATGGAAACCACACGATGTAGGCTCATGGAAGTAGTTTCGGTAGGCTAGTGGCGTGTGTAGGCCACTGGATACTTTGTGATTAGTCACGTTCTATTTGATCGTTGTTTGATCGTGGAATCAAACACGCCTATTGACCAATCAGAGAGCTTGCTCAAACCTATGTGTTATAGAATTACTGTTAAAACACTGACCATTTTTACAAAGAGAACTAGCAGGCTTTACAGAAACTCACATACAACAATTAAAAAGAGAGGCTTTTATGTGTGAACACTTCTCAACTGTGCTGTGTTAGTGATGAGTATGTGGTCCCTTGCCTTCTCTAACACGGCACAGCAAAAGGGGTAGAGATGATCAAAATGACTTACATCTGTCATGTCTATTTCAAAACATATTCAAGGATTTCAAGGATAATGTAATGAAATAACATGTTGCAGTATAGACACCATTTTGCTTGGTAATATACACCAACTTTGCACTTTTCAATCCTCCCCACTGCATCTTGGAGGTATGCATGCATTGAGGCTTGCATATTGTGGTAGATCAATGAGCATACATTTTCCTTTGAACATTGTCACATCAAAGATCTGTTTCCTGCCCCGCAATAGTCTTTTCAGACCAACTACATGTTCTACATTAATCAATGTACTGTGTGTTCTATCACACTCTCTGGTACCTTGTTGCTCTATGATAATGTAATAGTAAACCGTGATTATGTGTCCATTCTGTAACATAACAGTGAAGCTGTTCCTTTTCACTACTCTAGTGAACTCTTGTGAGTAATACTGAGTCCATTGACTAGAAGTCTACTGAATACTTTCACAATCGTATCTGCAGTGACTGAAAGTTTCTCTCTCGTGGCTAGTATCTCTTCACTAGTACGTTTTCGTGAATAATGCAAACCAAGGGTAACAATCTGATCTGCTACTCTTTCAAATTGCTTCAGTCTTTTTTGACCAGTTCAGTGGTTATACAGTTTAATGCATGCAGGCACAGCACAAAGATACTGTAAACAGTAACCAGTTCTGCATTCACTAGCCTTCCAAAACCTTCTTTGCTGAAGAGATCTGGGAACTCTCGTCACATTGCAAGGAGGCCTAATAAGTAAGAGTCGTTGATCAAGTTCGGTCACTTTAGTCCCAAGATAATATGGTTTCTCGTGGTTTTCACTGTCCAGCCACATACTTGCCATTTGCCGAACCACACCAAGATGTACATTATGCATATGGTCAGGCGCCAGATATGATGTCGAAGTGTGGAATGTTTATAAGACATGTGGGCCCTTTAACCCCCCTCACAGAGGTGTTGGTAAGCAGAGCCTCCCTTGCATCACTTATGGTTGACGCATGATCCCTTTTTGGAACATCTTTGAATGGGTAGGCCTTAACGGTACCTTTTCCCTTTTGAACTTGTTCACCAGGATGCAGACAGAGGCCCGTATTGACCATTACACTGTGTCATGTTCTGTAGAATGGGCCTGGCAACTGAATCACACATCATAAGAGCTGCCACAAGTCTACATTGTTCCAAAACACTGTTTCTTTTTAACTTGAAGCCCACTGTTGACAACTTCTGACACTCTGGAGCAGTGCTTCTCAAAGTGCGCCCCCTAGTGGTCCATGAGTATATTGGTAAAATGTCACATTTGACATGTTTTTCGCACTCTCGCGGGAATATCTCCGCAATGGAACGAGCTTAAGTTTCACTTTCGATTGCATGATATAGCCCAGATAAGCACCTTCATCACACATGTTGCCACTTGTTTGCACAATTTTCAGGCGATTTGTAAAAAACGATGTGATTTTGGATATTTGTGGAGTTAGGTGGTCCGCGAGTGTTTATTTATTGGTTAAGTGGTCCTTGGTATGAAAAAGTTTGAGAAACACTGCTCTAGAGTGAACGGCTTTAAAAATGTATTAACATTTGTTTTTTTGCTGCCGAACCACAAGCCAAAAAGTAGAACATTTTCTTTGTGTACAGGGTAAGGAAGCTCGTTTACAATCCCTTGTAACGGCCAAATACTGCACAATGATGACTTAAAAACAGGCACACCACCAAGCTGACACAGATAAGTGTGTATGATAAGTGCGAAACACACCACAAAGCTGAAACTTAGAGACTTCGGCTCCTGACAGACTTTGTTGCTCACTGAGAGAAGGCCAGGCTTCAGAATCTTCATCAGTTATCTAAAAAACAGATAGAAAATTACCAATAGCATAATCTACAGAACAACCTGTGACCAATGTTATCAAGATATTTGTAAGACCTTACACATAAAATGTGCAATTAAAAAAAAAAGAAGGACACTATACTTACGGCTGTGTGGCTGACATAATGTGCATCTTCAGAGCCATTATCCAAGTCGTGGTCAGAGGAATTATGATTCAGGTTCTATGAAAACAACATCCTGAATAACTTGACGTATTGACGTGCAGTTAGAATATGTATAATAACACACAGAAACATATAGGCTGACACTTACATCTACTTCTTCTGTAGTTCCTGATAGACTTTGTGATGATAGTCCACTTATGGGGCTCCAGACCTCAGCACTGTCATTTGGCTTAAAAGGAAGCTCCCACATATTAGGTCCAAAACACTTTATATGTAATGTGCACATGTGTCTCCAATACTGTCTCCAGACTAAAAGGAATATTACAAAGTGAGTATGCAAGATCACACCCAATCCAATAGCTTGGCATTGTCAACGTTTAAGTATCTTATATATTTCAAGATATTGATAATGACCTCTGCTGCAGGAGAGGGGTCTGACAAGACTGAGTATCGGATGTTTTTTCCACTCTATTTTAAGCATAATAGAGTGTACTGCCTGTCGACAGAATAGATACACTGCACAAGAAACTTCCAAAAAAGTCTAAAAAAAACATATGTAGATATTATACAAGTTCATGACTCACCAGATCCTGGATTGATTTACGAATCTCAATGTCGTTTGTTAGTGTTTTCCTGTGATAAAGGATTAAAATGACAAGAATGCTTGATTTTAATTCATGTGTATCTTTCAAACACCAAAATATTGTAATATTTCCCTCTAAAAGCTTGTCTATTCATAATGACATGTCTATGTGTTGGCTCTGAGGAAATTAGCAGTTATGTCTGGAAATTATTTCATGAAAGTTTAAAAAATCACAGTCATAATCCAGCTAACTGAGCATTTGAAAGATGAGTTTAGGGGGCTTTTCAGCTTTCAACATATTTGAGCATTATTAATTTGTAAAACACGTTTTAAAATTATGCCGAAATAACTACATGCTGATACCGGTTAGTAAAAACCTTGAATTAATGTGTGCTTACAAGACAGCAGGCGAAAACCTTGCGTGTTTTCTGAATGGAAGTCTAACCTGTATCTGCTCCGTCCAAACTCACAACAACGTCCGAAAGACATAAATAAACCAGTGACTGACACAGACAGTAGGCCTATGTGGTTTGTACATTGTTGGAACAAACACTGTAGTGGTGGCTTAAAGCCCACCTCTGCTCCGCGCTGTTCGTTAGATGAGCCTGGTCAGATTTAATAAGAGAAGGAGTTCAAAACACCGGCATAAAAGTTATAACAATAATCTGATTTTAATGGTAAAAAACACCAATACAAATTACAGAGTACTCCGGGCTCCCAGCTCTACTGCTGTGCGATACAGGTATCGGGACCAGCCAGTCAGAAACAAGGGGGGCATTTTGCATGAATAAACAACAGTATATATGGACATTTTTTGGGCGGAGATGTGGGTCGGCTCTTCCGTCCCATTTTACTCCTAAGTGAAGCGTGAGAGCCTCGGAACTAGTCAAGGTCAGAATCACTTTTTTATCTTCCACCTAACTAAACTCCTTTACTTTCCCAGGGAAGATTTCACACAAACTATTCTTTTCCCAAAACAATCAAACATTGTACACAGATATATTGGTGCTTGAGATTATACTGGCCCGAGGAAGAACCTTGAATAAGAACATGTGCATGTGCTGGTGGGGGGAAAGTGTATGTGTGTGTGTGTGCCAGAGATGTTCACAAGTCTTTTTTTGCAAGTCCAAGTCAAGTCTCAAGTCTTTGGTCACGAGTCCAAGTCAAGTCTCAAGTCTTTGTGGGGTGAGACTTGATCAAGTCTCAAGTCTTTGGTCACGAGTCCAAGTCAAGTCTCAAGTCTTTGTGGGGTGAGACTTGATCAAGTCTCAAGTCTTTGGTCACGAGTCCAAGTCAAGTCTCAAGTCTCTAAAAAATAAAAGTCTCATGTCTCTTCTGGTTGTAATAAGCCTTCTATTGTCTGCTGCTATCCAGTCTGTTAAGAATACTGCACAGCTATATCTAAGAAATTCAAAGCATTTACTGTATTATTATCACTCCTATATCTATTAGCATACAGTATCAGTATTGATTAGTTGTTTGTTATATGATCACTTTAAACAGGCTATTGCAATGCAATATGAGGAAAAACATCACACTTTAGCTAAATGCAAACAACTTATAAGCAAAACACTTCAGAATCAGAAATCAGTATCACAAATACTTTATTAATCCCCCGCAGGGAAACTGTGTTAAAAGTAAACATTTGTTCTGTGCCATTTGCAACTAAAAAACTATTGCTGCAATATTATCTGAAATATACTGAACTGGTGATATTAAAACATGACCTGTTCCAAAAGAGATATCTACCATTAACACCATTTACCAGCCAAATGCTGGTAAATCATCAAGTGGCTGGTTCTGTATGTTGCACGCACCAGCCAAAAATAACAATGGCAATCTATTGAGTGGCTGGTAAAATTTCAACATTCACTAGGCTAGCCATTTGGCCAGTGGACAAAAATGTTAAAATGTGACCTCTGCAACCGTATTGTTTAATTACACTGGGTCTCTAATTACATCTTTTAAGTCTACTATAAATAAACATATTCCTCTATCCTCTCACTCAAACCCAGTGTAATGGTAACCTGATAAACCTGTAACATTAACGTTACGTGGTCAACAATAAACCTGTAACCTGCCTATAAACCGACAGATGTATTTATGTATGTAACTATGTATTTTTCTACGTTTAACGTTAGCCAGTAGATGGTGGCAGCGGAACGTAATGATTAACGTTACCGACCTTTTTTATGTCATGTCAAGAGTTGGATGTCAACGCCACTCAACGCAAACAAGTGTGACAAGCAAACATTCACTCATCTTTTCAAATATTCAGTTACAAAGCTAGTAGCAAGCTAAGTTAACATTACATAGCTGATGCTGAGCTAAACATGTTTGCTAACCGTCCATATGCGTTAATGTGACTGACCTCTCCGGGTGAGTTTTCAAGTGCCTGATGAAATTTGACGTTGTTGCACCAGCATCCTTGATTTTAATATTGCAGACTTTGCAGTGTGCGCTCCTTTTGTTGGTGCCGTCGGCGTTTTGTTCGAAGTTTTTATAGTTGAACATAATTACAAGCGGTACAGCTGCAGGTGTGCCGCCGGTCGCCATGGTGTTACCATGATGTTAATGTTAATGTTAAATGTGGGCTAGGTAAGTTTGAGAAACCGGCTCGAGATACACTTTTTGTTATATTCCATGGAATGCTCTTAACATCCCGATAGCCGGCCCGGCTAAAATAACTGGATGGCCTACCTGCCTGTCAGCCTCCCATCGGGGCACAAACTTATCTCGTGCCCTCATTGGTCATGTGCGCGTTCGTGTGTGTTGGAGGAGGGGCTCTGTGAGGAAGTGGCAGATTTTCTCCGGTTGTGTATTTTCAAATTCTAGCGATCTCGAGCCGGTTTCTCAAACTTACCTACCCCACCTTTAATACACAAAAAATAGAAAACACAATGATTGTTCACGAGTCCCAAAACACGAGTCCAAGTCGAGTCCGAAGTCTTTTGAGCAGGAGTCCAAGTCAAGTCTGAAGTCTCTGTGTGTGCGACTTAAGTGCGACTCGAGTCCGAGTCACAAACTCGAGTCCCCATCTCTGGTGTGTGCTGATATCTGGGTCAGTGAGTGTATGTGAGAAGGGTTATATATATAGGATTACTTTAAAACAGTCCCAAATAATACATGTTCACTTCAATACAGTTCAAGATAATACCTGTTTACTTTAATACAGTTTAGAACAATATCTGTTTACTTTAACATGTATAACTTTTCTCCAGTTTCTGAACAGTCATAATGATATGTGAGCTCTGTGTGCTAACAGCTAACGGCTGATTGGTTTCTGATTCAACGTCAGTGACGACATGCTGATTCTCACCGTAGTTGGCCAGGATGAAGCAAAACACTAACCTCTTTTTCCACCGTTTTGTTCTTGGCAGAATCTCCGTTTTATCGGAGCCAGGGAGAATATATTTCCTTTTCAGTCGGTACATTTTCCCCCTGGGACATAGTAGTTTGCGCACGGTTGTGGGGGTGGTGCGCCACTGACGGACAAGTCGAATGTGATTGGTAGGTCTTGTTCAATGTGGGAGGGACTTATCTTGCGTGCACACAACCGGAACTTGAGGTGAAAAGACCGCCAAATTAGCTAAGAGCTAAGCTAACTTTCACAGCATAGAAGAAGAAGAAGCTAACTTTCACCTTGTCATTCACTAGATAAAATGTCAAACTATCGATATGCCCTTGTGTCCTGGACTCAGGGACCAGACAGAGATGCGGTTAGCATTGTACCACTAACCTGGATTATTGACTTTGACCAGACAGATACTTCCAGGTCATATCTTGTCGAATGTCGTATGGCTAACACGAAGAAGCCTGTCAATGGATGGCAAGTTGAGCATGCAGTGGTGCTGCAGTTAGCAGGCAAGTTCAGCTCTTCATTTTAATTTAAACAATGAGCATAGCTTACATTAGAAAACTCCTCGGACAGCATGCTATGACGGTACAATTAATATTGTTAGCATTTAGCAATGTATAGCCAGCTGTAACGTTAGCGTGTTTTTGTGCACCTAACCAGACCTTAACCATAGCATTGTCCCGCCATAAATCATAATTCGTTTTTTAAGAAGAACGTCTAAATACATTAAGATATTAAGGGGAAAAGAAGACAGGTAGCCAGAACGCCTCGTTAACTTAACCATACATACTGGCAGTGCACTGATATTGTTAGCTGACTACATTCGCCGTCATGTTTCAATAATGGGACACATTATTAATACAATATGTGAAGTATTCAGTGTTTTAAAGCTTGTAATGGCATTGATGTTTGGCTATTTTTGTTTCCTATATTAATGTAGAAAAAGAGTCTACACTGAAAACTGCAGAGCGGGAACTTTTTAAAGCGGACACGCCAAAAGACCACAAGAGATCCAGGAAACCCAAACGCCTGTTCGGTGATGATGATGAAGAGCAGGATATAATTCCCAGTGGAGACGGAGACTGTGAAATTCCGAAAAAGGTTTGTGTGTGTGTGTACAGTGAGGTGTGTGTGTCAGGGTTCTTACGGTCATTAAAAACCTGGAAAAGTCATGGAAATTCAAAATGCTAATGCCAGGCCCTGGAAAAGTTATGGAAAAGTCATGGAAATGTAACTAAAGTTGCATGAAATATAATTTATATTTTATCTAATCGCCAAAATAGTAATACTATAATGATAATGAATACTGTATGGTATAGTAATGAAACGTAAAATGGCATTTAAATGTCGAGGTATTTTGCTGGTGAGAGATTTTAGTTGCTTTAGCGTGTAGAAGCTAGTAAGCCTATTTGATTTGTTTTAGATAGGCACTACATGTTTCATATGCAGACCTTATTTTCCTGTTCCATGTTAAAATAAACTATTTTCAGTGGTACTGCTGAGAAAGAGTAATTTTTTTGGTCATTGAAAATTAGGTGAAGGTCCTGGAGAAGTCATGGAAAATCATTGGTGAAAAAGTGTATGAACCCTGGTGTGTGTGTAGACCAGAGGTGGGCAAACGTTTTGCTCGGGGGCCGCTATGAGTTTTACATTTGACGGCCGGGATGGGTTTTCTCCGCAGAGTGGCTGGTGTCTCCATTAGGGATAAGGTGAGAAGTTCGGTCATCCGGGAGGGACTCGGAGTTGAACCGCTCCTCCTTCGCGTCGAAAGGAGCCAGTTGAGGTGGTTCGGGCACCTAGTTAGGATGCTACCTGGGCGCCTCCCTAGGGAGGTGTTCCAGGCACGTCCAGCTGGGAAGAGACCAAGGGGTAGACCTAGGACCAGGTGGAGGGATTATATCTCTTCGCTGGCCTGGGAGCGCCTTGGGATCCCCAGTCAGAGCTGGTTGATGTGGGGAAAGGAAAGTTTGGGGCTCTCTGCTGGAACTGCTACCCCCGCGACCCGACCACGGATAAGCGGGAGAAGATGGATGGATGGCCGGGCCAGTAGCAGATTGGTGAAAAAAAGATTTAGCTATCCACTCCTCATTAAACACACTCGGCACTCAGTTGACTTTTCATTTATTTGGTCCACTCATTGTTACAGATGCAGATTCAAAGGTGAATTATTGCGTCATCGTTTGCGTCATGACGTAACCGTTTATGTGCCTTCTTATGACAACACAGTGTTTTACTGATTTTCTCAGAAAAACCGCTCACAACAACATCAATAGAGGACTGCGTCGGTTAGTTTTTAATCATACGAAGCCAGATTAAATTAAATAACTACTTCTCCAACCTTATACTTTTCTCCAGAGTGCCGTGGTGCATTGTTTGTTAAGCCCGAGAGGACCCTAATCCGGCTCTGGCGGGTAGTTTTTTCACCAAACTGTGTCTCAGGGCTTCTTAATATTTAAAAACCTATTAAAGTGTCATACTCACTTAACGGTTAGAAACTCAGCTAACTGAAGAAATGAACCACACCAACAAAGCACAAGTCTCACAAGAAGCATTTAAATGAGCCCTGAGCGAAAAAATGCTAATGCACAGAACTCAAGGTAAAAGTACCCTTATTACTTATCGTAACTGCACATACAAGATATCCGATTAAAGCTGAGGTTCCTCAGATTCTATGGGCATTGGTATCATCACTGAGCGATCAGAATTCGCGACAGGGGAAGCAAACAGACATCACAACTAAAAATAGCTAAAATATACTGTATGTTAATTGTTTATAATAATAGGAAATTTAAAATGATAATAGTGTAATACCCTGAAAATCTACTTTTTTCCCTTATAGAAAAAGCCCACACTTGCAGCTCAGAGACGAACTGAGGAAGAAATCATTACGGAAGAAAAACAACTTGAACCCGGAGTCCAGGAGAATCTTCAAGTAATGAAAAAACCCAAATCCGAGAACTCCAGAGCCAGGTCAAGACTTTGCAGAAGGAAAATAGCAGACTGCGCAACATGCTGGTTAAAGGCAAGTACCTCTTTTAGATGAAAGAGTAATGAGCGACTCCTCATTTTAGACTAAAGACATTTATGTTGTAGGAGGAAAAAGCTTTGCTGCCAGATGCATCTTGAATTTCACAGCGCAAGATTCAGTCTAGTGATGATTCCCATTCTGCTGCTAGAAAATAAGTGGGCTTGCATATGTCTTGTTTTAATTTATACATCTTTAGACATTTTGAGTGTCTCCTGTGATCATACTAGTATCCATCATCGGATTTGTCAACATCAAATTAGTTTGAATGAGCCACGAATTACTTAAATCTATAGGTGTAACCTTAAATGTTCAATAGCAACATGCCCATTACATCAGGGGCTGCCAGAAATTCCATATCCAAGAAAATGTCCTTCTAGTTTGGCAAGCTTGCTGCTTTGTGTTAAGCCTTCCTTCCCAGAATGTTATGAATGGGAAATGGTGTAAGCCTGTATATCACAATGTGAAAATCTGCAAGATTAATCTGGCTTGTGAGGCTAAGAAATAATATACAAAGCTACAAACATTAACGCCCATCTTCCTTTTTCTCAATATATAGCCACCGTGGTTGCCACCTGTATCATTTTGTTCCAATTATTTTCCAGAAATTCCAACTTTGCTAGGGGAGATGACAAAGTGTCTCTCAAATAATCCTACCAAAGATCTCAAAGTCTCTGAGTATGAAGGTGAAACTGTGACACCTTGCAAACCTTCAGAAGTAAGTATTTTTGCAATTGGTACGTTTTGAGGAGAAATAAAATAAAAATAAACACTAAGTAGCATTTTCTGTTGCTTTTTTGGTTTGTTTTTTGCAAGTAAGGTGACACTGGGCAATGATGGTGAAACCATTGTCTCAGCTCATTGTTGGGAGACTGCCAAAGCACAAAGTACAGCCAATGGGATGGCACCTTCAGTGTTGATGTTCTCCTGAAGTCCAACCTAACCGGAGGGTTGAACAAGGTCGATCCTACAGCAGAACGACGACAGGCTCTTGACGGGAAGAAACTGCAAGCTTTGCTTGGTAAGATATCCAATGTTATCAGAGCTGGTGGCAGGGTTTCCAGTTTGTTTGTCTGTTTATTCATTTATTTTTTTGGATAGTTATTCTTAATGTTAAAGAACAAAAACCTCCAAACCAAATCAGTGATATATTACAGGCTATAGTTACAAACCAATTTTTGTAGAGTTTTATATGAGGGGCCGTGCAGGCCGTAATTCATACTATGAGGGGCCGTGCAGGCCGTAATTCATACTGGTCCTCTCACGCACATACATTCTCCTTATACATACATATATTTTCAGTCTTACACACATATATTCTCCTTTTACATAGATATATTCTCCTTTTACATACATATATTTTCACTCTTACACACATACATTCTCCTTTTACATACATACATTTTCACTCTCACACACGTATATATTTACACTCACACATTCTGCTCTCATATTATCATATTTCAATGCACACATTCATACATTGTCACTCACACATTCATGCATTTTGTTCTCATATTCATATATTTTAGTGCTCATATTTATACATTTTGCTCTCATGCACATTCATTCAATGTTTACATTTAATATTATAAATAATATATGCATGTATGAAGACAATGTATGTATGCAAGAGAAGAATGTATGTATGTATGAAGACAATATATGTATGTGTGAGAGAAAGTATAGTGGAAACGGAAGGAGTATGGTTGAAACGGAAGGCAGGTCATTATCGCGCTGTGATTGGCTCAGAAGGTCGAGTGGGGCGGGCTCATGTTCAGAACTTCGGATTCAAATCAACATGATGGAGGGAGATGAATCCGTGTATCTACGGACCATTTGTTTTTATTTATTAAACAAGTAAACGGAAGAACGTCTGAGAGGCGTTTTTGCCCTTTTGCTTTTTACCTTACTAAATGGTCTAATGGTCAGTGGGGGGAGGGGGCGCCGCGAAACTCGCGGAAGTTATTTCAAAACAAAAAGCACTCGTTTGCTTGGAACGGTGATATTATAAACAAGGGGGAACTAGGGGAATTTAGCGATCACAAAGAAAACGGCCAAGACACACATTGAGCACAGAAAATGAATGTTATTTGAATGAATGTTATACAGCGGTTCTGCACTGCGGTCACCTCAGCCGTCTCGAGTTTTTTTTTCAAATCAGCAGCGTTTACTTTTTTAATAAAGAAAAACAAATGGTCCGTAGATACACGGATTCATCTCCCTCCGTCATGTTGATTTGAATCCGAAGTTCTGAACATGAGCCCGCCCCCGCTCGACCTTCTGAGCCAATCACAGCGCGATAATGACCTGCCTTCCGTTTCAACCATACTCCTTCCGTTTCCACGATACTTTCTCTCACACATACATACATTCTTCTCTTGCATACACATATTGTCTTCATACATACATACATTCTTCACTTGCATACATACATTGTCTTCATACATGCATATATTATTTATAATATTAAATGTAAACATTGAATGTGCATGAGAGCAAAATGTATAAATATGAGCATTCAAATATATGAATATGAGAGCAAAATGTATGAATGTGTGAGTGTAAATATATACGTGTGTGAGAGTGAAAATGTGTGTATGTGAAAGGAGAATGTATGTGTGTAAGAGTGAAAATGTATGTATGTAAAAGGAGAATATATGTGTATGAGTGAAAATATATGTATGTAAAAGGAGAATATATCTATGTAAAAGGAGAATGTATGTGTGTGAGAGTGAAAATGTATGTATGTATAAGGAGAATGTATGTGAGTGAGAGGACCAGTATGAATTACGGCCTGTACGGCCCCTCATAGTTTTAGGAGGCAGTGACCGTCAATGTCATATGCGTCTTTGAGTTGTGAAAAGCGCTATGTAAATAAAATGCATTATTATTATTATATGTAATTGGCCAAGAACATGGGGTTAACTGAATCATTATTAGTACATTATTAGTTTCCAGTTTAGTTTTTATTTATCAGGGTTTCCTGACTTCATGATGTTTCCTGAAGCACCAATCAAAGGCCAAATTGTTAAATTTAATATCTCACAATCGGTTGGGCAGATTGCCAGGAAATATGATTAGCACATTAAATGCACCCCAAAGAATGAACCATGCCAACTTGGGGACATCAAGACCTTTCCTCTAGTAGCGCCACACTCAGATGGAAATGTACAAAGCCTATTCTTCCACTATTTGCTTTCCCACATTATTCACCAAGCCAGCCCATGCTTTAATATAGATATTATGGATATTGTTATAATTCCTGCTGTCTTAAAGTTAATGTCTAATTATTTGTAATTATTCTGTTCCACAGATGCTGTGAAAAACCGCTTTCCAGGGATCAAGACATCAGACCTTAGAAAATCAATTAACACGAGAATCTGTGAGTTACGGCACCAGGTGAAGCGAAAGAACAAGATGGACAATTACATTAAACAAGACTGTTCTTTTGGCCCTGTTCCGGACCTTGTTTTGTGTTGTTTTTTGAGTGTTCAGCTCATGTTTTAAGTACAACAAAACAAGATTGTTAAATAACAGACTGCTCTTTTTCGGTATTATTACGACGTGAAAATGTATTCGTATTAACTGTTACACATTGATATACAAAATTAAAGATTTTTTTATCAGAACATACATTTCTCCTCATCATTGTGAACATATGTTGCACTCTTGTTCGGAATATATGGTATGTACATGTTTTTTTATAAATCTGAATATATATAGTGCATACATGTCCCCATATAATTGTGAATATATAGTACATAAATTGAATTGAATTATTTAAAACAAGGGACAGTGTACATTAATCAACATAATAAAAACATGTAAAAGTACTCGAATTAGCCAAAAGGCTAGTTTTCATCGATAGTCCCTTTGCCAGATGGTGATTGACATCCTAAAAGCAATAATAAAAATACCACAACATTGTTATACCATTGTACATATTTACAATAGATGACATCACTGAATACAGATAAGAGCAAGTCATGATAATAAATAAATAAAACATTTACAATACGCACTCATACACACACCTACACCCACACATCAGTGCTGACACTGTTGATTATTAATGAGCCACTTTTTAACACTGTGCTTGAATGTGTAGTCGGATGAGGACTCTCTTATTGGTTGTGGTATTGAATTCCATTGATGGGATGCGTGGAATGAAAGACAGCCTGGCTGAATGCGCTCTTCCTAAATGGGATGGTGCAGTCTCCCCTAGCCGCACCTCTAGTAGCCCTGGTTGAGGTGGACTTTAGGCTGATGCAGCCAGCCAGAGGAGGAGGAGCCAACCCACGAGTGATCTTATAAACTAAGCAGATGTTTTTGTAAACTATGAGATTTTCCCAGCTGAACAGATTATACTTTTTAACAATGTGACAATGATGATACCGGAATGGCTTTTTGTCTCGTGTTCTGAGTGCTTGTAGAGTGTGCATTAGACCAGCTGATCAGACAGTAGTAGATGTGGGAGAGGACCATTGAGTGAAGGTATAGCTTAGCTGCTGCAGATGATAGGAAGTTTCTAATGTATCTGTAATTTGACAGATTGAACTTCACTTTATTGCAGACCTTTTTGATATGGCTTTTGAAATTGAGGTTTGTGTCAATATGTACTCCTAAGTACTTGTACTCAGAGACAACCTGAAGTCTCCTTCCAGAAAAGAAAACATCTTGTTCTGTTATAATGCTGTGGCCCTTGGAGAAGAACATACACACTGTCTTTGAGATATTTGGTTGTAAACAATTATTGTTAAGCCAGGATGTAATATTCTCCAACACATCAGTGACCTTGGTAGCAGCCTCTTCTGCGGTTTTGCCATGAGTAAAAACAACTGTATCATCAGCATACATTAATACATCACAATCTCCACACACAGAAGGCAGATCATTTATGTACATACTAAACAGGATTGGGCCCAATACAGAGCCCTGCGGTACTCCAGTTGACAAACATAGTGCACTAGACTTAGGCGGTGAATTCCCCGGCGACAGTTTGCGCGTACCCGCGGGCAGGGATTCCACTAGTAGCGGAGACTGCTCCCGTTTTTGCCAATGTATGTTCGACTCTGGATATCTGTCGACCTCCTTGGATTGCTGCCACTGGATGGTGAAGAGACGCCGCTGGATAACCTCTGGCTCGTCCGTGTTGCTCGGGTGAGTAGGCGCCCAGCTGGATCACCCTCGTTGGGCCACACCAGGCCGGTGTCTGGATGTTGCAGCTGGAGGACTGCTGGATCCTCCGTGGTGCTCAAGGAGGGTGCAGGTTGGGTTAGGTGAGTTTGCTGATAGTTTACGGTCCCCATATAAATCTGAATATATAGTACATACATGTCCCCATATACATCTGAATATATATTACATACATGTCCCCATATACATCTGAATATATAGTACATACATGTCCCCATATAAATCTGAATATATAGTACATACATGTCCCCATATACATCTGAATATATAGTACATACATGTCCCCATATACATCTGAATATATAGTACATACATGTCCCCATATGAATCTGAATATATAGTACATACATGTCCCCATATGAATCTGAATATATAGTACATACATGTCCCCATATACATCTGAATATATAGTACATACATGTCCCCATATACATCTGAATATATAGTACATACATGTCCCCATATACATCTGAATATATAGTACATACATGTCCCCATATACATCTGAATATATAGTACATACATGTCCCCATATGAATCTGAATATATAGTACATACATGTCCCCATATACATCTGAATATATAGTACATACATGTCCCCATATGAATCTGAATATATAGTAAATGTATGTTCACATATATACACAACCAATATATTATATATATTTACATATATTACTCAATATATGGAAAGCGGCAATTACTGATGTATTATCCCATATATTGTAATATATTAACACAATATATTATTCTATATAAACACAATATATTATTCTATATATATTTTGTAGATATGAATAAATATGTTTTTCATGTTGATTATTAATCAGTATCAGTTGGTGTAGCCAACAGCAAGATTTACTTTATTAAATCTTTTCAATGAACCAGTAAATCAGAAAACTAAATAATGCAATATATTGACAGTTAATATATGGGGAAATATATTTTCTTTGCGTAAGGGTGAAATGCAGCCTGAACACCAGACAGTCCCATGAGGAGCTTCCTTCCTCAGGCAATCAGAATTACTATTTCCTTGAATAATAAATACACAATTACAGCATGCAGTAGTTCTGCATATACTGTGTCTCAACATAAATAATTGAAACACATTTTGTCACAATTTGTTGTGTTGTTTTTCATTTACCTTGATGTATTTTTCAATAGTTATGTTCTAAAATGACTTTTGGCACGATACGTCATTGCAAGGCAGGTTTTCCAGTAACTTCTATCCATAAAAAGTTCCTAGACTACTTTCTGTGGCAATATGGTGCCCATTTGAGTGTGTCAGTTGGATGAGGAGCATACATTGTTAGATTAGATTAGGCTGGGAACCGATAATTACACCAGCCAGTCTATGAAAATATTATGCATCACACACTCAGTGAGCCAGCAGTGGAATACGAAACGGTGTGCTGTGTCACCAGCTTTGCATGAAACCAATGAGTCCTGTGGGTGTATTTAACTGCTGCAGCGGTACAGTTGAAAAGATATTGGCAAGAGTTAAAGCTCTTTGCTTTGAGTTACTAACTACCTATAGAGCTCATTCCAGGCACATATGTATTGTTTTTACTGTAGGGGGGAGTGGGGTAAGCTGAGCCAACTTTTACTTGTGTTGTCCTCTTGGCAAGGAAAAATGAGATGGAAGTAAAATGACAACAACAGCCTCTACGTCAGGATGACTTCTGTCAATCAAAATGCAAATAATGCATCTATAACAAATGGTCATGAAAAAATGATATGGCTTGACATGCCCATTCTAAGGGCTAAATTGATCGGGGTAAATTGAGCCATCTGGAGGTAAATTGAACAATTTACTTTTTCAGGTTTAAACCCGAGTTGTTTGGTACAGGACTGTTGTTTTTGTTTGCTGTTTAAAATGCTAGCCCACAGCATTTCTTGGAGTAAGACCATTGAACTGGTCAGCCAGTTTTTAGTTTGCAACTCCTTCTCTCTCCTGTGTGAAGACCCTCTTGGCTGTTCCACTCTACTGTTTTCACTTCCTTTTTCTTCCTTCCTTTTTACCAATCTCCGCAGGGTTGACCTGTCAATGTTTCTGTCTTTTGCCACTGCTCTGATGGATTTTCCACCCAAGGAAAAAAGGAAAGGAATGTTAATAATAGTAACACAGAAAGTGAAGTTCCTTTTAAAGAAGAAGTCCCAAATAAAAGCTGCCTTACTACTATGTGATAAAGGTTATTTAAGTGTCTTATTAGTTCAATTACACCACCTTTGATATTGGGAAGTCCTTAAAATTCAAACAACAAATGATAAAGTTGGTCCATGCCCTCCAAATGACCTACATACATTTTTCTCTGCCTTCCAAAGTTATTGAACACATCATGATTAAGGTTTGGTTAAAAAACAACGTTCAGGATTAAGGTCAGTAACTTACATGAGAGCCAGGGGTTGTATTAAGCCTACAATTGTCTGTAGTGGTGGTGCATTGGCTGTTTGTAGAGAAATAAAAAAAACAATGTTTGATGATCATAACCAAACCCTCTGGTAAGCAGGATGCAGTCCCTTCCCTGTCACTGTCAAAGAGGAGGCAGTCAGAAGCAAGCTGACAGTGACAGATTTAATCTGAGGCCGGCCGCTAACTGACTTTTATCTCAATTCTCAGGAGCCTGTGGAGTCTATTTTATACAACATTAGAAAGACTGATTCTTATTACATTATAAGCTTATTGTGCTCATTTCATGAGGCTGTGACTTTGGAATAAATAGACAAAATCACCAATCCCAAGGTTTGATGGGTTGGAAAGGAAACGAAGGGAAAAGTCACAGCAAGAACGTTTTTAGCTTGCATTAGAAATGTCGCAAAAGCCAGGTGCACACTGCAGAGACAATGAGTTATTATTAGGCTCTGGCCTTGGCAGTGTGTGTGTGTGTGTGTGTGCGCTCAACGGCTCCGCATAGCTAGGAAGCAGCATTATGAAGGTTTTCCACTATAACTGTGGAAACGTTAGCGAAAACAAATGACGTATGATGGCGACAGAGTAGGGAGGGACTTCCACAGGCCGGCCGAATGCTGATTGGAAGGTCGTGTTGCCAAGAGACTCGGTTTGAGTTCTTCCCTCCCACTCGTCTGTCTCCTCTTTCCTTTCCCACTCATCTTCCTGTTTTCCAAACTTTGTCTTTGCTATAGCTCTTTAATAGTTATTTTTAACATTAACACTTGAAATGATGAAGTCACTTGCAAACGACAAAGTGGTACAATATGTAAACCATACTTGGTGTTTCATTTTTACCTTTTCACTTTAGATTTCATTCAACTTTTTATCATATTACAGAATAACTGACTAAGAAGATCTAGGGTATTTAATGGTAAGAATACATGTGAAAAATATTTTTCAAATATACCCTCTTTACCCTCTCTTCTTCTGTTTTACCTTTTCTTAATTTCTCCCCTTTTCTTTTTCTTCACCCTCTATTATTAGCCGTTTAATTTTGACCTCCATGACTTCACCTTCCTTATCTTTCCTCTTACCGTTTTGTTTCACCCATCTTTCTTTCCCTTAACCAGGTCTTAGGGTTGGGCACCTTGGGGGTGATTTTTTCTTTAATTACCTTTCACCAATTTCTTTCCTAATTCTTATCATTGTCCTCTCTAGCCCTAACCCTCCTCGTTTCTTACCTTCTTGCCTTGAGGCTGCAAGAGATTTGATCAACCTTTGCAACTCTTAAACTAATCCCTGCTGTCACAACCCAGTCTCACGGCATTTCGTGTTATAGTCACGACATTTAATCTATTGATTCGTGTTCACCAATGCATTTCTATTGGTAGTGTGTTTCGTGCCTGCACCACGTATTTTTGCTGTGGGCTGTGTGGTTCATAAAAACATCTTCTTACTCAATACCAAGCCACGATTATTGTTTTTATTTTAAATCGTATAATTTTGGACTTTTTTTGCCGTCCGCGAGGAAAAGAAATGGCTCAGAGCCTCAGAATACTGAAATCTGTATTTTTTAAATATTTTTTCTTCAAATTTGTTATTCTTTTCTAAATAACACACTGTTAGTTACTCACCAATAACACACAATTATCCTTGTTTTTGTTTAATTCTATAATCTCGGGCTTTTTTGGCGTCCGTCAGGAACTGAATTTCAACAGGAAACAGACGTAGGCCTATAAGTGCTACATCTGTATATCCCAAATGTCATTCGCTCAGCCGATTAGGATTGTACTGTAGTAGAACAGTTGTGGGAAACTGTGTTTTTATATAAATCCCTTAGTTTATAATGTACATTTATTTGAGTCACCCACGCTTTCTATCATCTTACACTGGAAAAGGCAATTGGTGACCCGCACGGTGGGTTGAGTGGAGAAAGCTGGCTTTGATTGAAGGAGACACTGATTTGTTAATTATTTCATAACAACAACGTTTCATTCCTTAAGCAAAAATCAACTGAAGATGCAAATAATTAGCATTGATTAAAGATTGTCAAATTTCAGTACAGACAATAATTTAGGAGCTATAAGCCCCAAGAGATATTTTCTCTTTCTAGTGATCCATCTTATAAAGTCTGATTTAAGTTGTTTTTTCCATCCAGTTAAAAAATAATTGGTTTTGTTGGGTGATTTCTTTTTGTCAGGACCGTATTTTTTTGCCTCAACAGGCTAAAGATCAACACCACTCTGTTATAAATATAGTTGAATTCATGTCATTAAAATACCATTCTAGCCAAAAGAAACACATGACAGTGGTGTTCCATACATTTTAAAAAGACAATATACGTATGTACCTTGTATTAAGACTGCATCTATTTGCCCCAAAAACAAGTGAACCATGACATTCAAGATTCAAAATGCTTTATGTTATTACCCACTTTGATGCAGCATATGCTTTGATTATTGTGAAGTTATGGTGCACAGTGTAATGCAGGGGTCTCCAACCTTTCTTCATCTGAGAGCTACTTTGAAAAAATGAAAGTGGCCAAGAGCTACTTGCATCACATCACTTACATTTATTCACATAGCCCTCATCAGTTGAATTAAGCTATACTTTTGTACACGTGTGAAATTGCAATACCTAAAGCTTATCACAAATCTTAACTTCACATCAAGATCCAAGAAAACGAAAATGTCTCACATATTATTATGGCCCACATAGAATTAACATAAATGTCCTTAATCACCACCTGACAAGCATCTTATGGCACTTATGGTCAAATAAGTGCATTCACTCTTTTTTACAGTCAGTGAGATGAATGGCGCTGCATGGAGTCCACCATAGAGGGGTCTGCTGGACCCACTTAGGTTCACTCTGATAGTCATTTAAATGTTGATCAGTCGGTCTTGTTCTGTATTTAGATTTCATTCATGTCAGAAAAAGCTGCTTCAAAAAGGTCTGTAGAGCAGAACCAAATAAAGCATACGTGTTCAGTGCTGCTTGGTGATGTTCTTATAGTTTTCTGGGTCGACAAGGCTACAGAAATGTTCTGAGTTTTGCTGAGACTTAAGCTGAGCATGATTTTGGAGATGTATAACCTCCATCTCCATCTCCACAGGATTAACACTGAACAGTTCAGCCATCTTTTTCTTCTTCTTCTTCGTCTTGACATTAAATTATAAACCATAATAAATCAATTGTATAGGTCTAACCTCCCTATATCTGTGTGTGAAATTGCTCCATCCTCAAAAACTAAAAACTAATACTTCTGCAGTCTAGCTGCAGCTTCTAGCAACAGTCTTCTGTTAAAAAAGGGAGTATTTACAACAGCATTATAAAAACAAAAATAGTGCATGTGGGTGCACACTTATTCTCTGTCTTACTGTTACATAAATCCAATGAATGTATGAGATTAAGTTAGCTTCATCATCTCAATCAGTGATTAAGTGAATAATAAAGTTTCTATCGGGTCACTATCAGCCTGTCACTCATTATTTTCAGGAGGGGGCCGGGTTTGGAGGAACGAAGAGGAGACGGTGATCGCGGAAGCTTTCCTCCTGCCTTCACAAACTTTACACAAGTATTTATCAACTGAAAATAGCAAGAGGACATTCATACTCTGCAATCCAAGACTTGATTAAATCCACCAAAAACCTGACATGATGATAACGAGTGTTTTTCAAAAAACACAAATCCCTCCCTGTGTGTGTCTGAGCCGCAGCGACGCGGCCTGATTCAGAGCGGGTCATTCTGCTGTTGGTTCTGACTGGTGTTGCTGGAGAAAGCAGACTGGTCCGTGTGTGGTGTCGCTGTGCCGCTGTCACGTCTGTTCCTGACCTAACCTGTTGATCTCTGCGTCACCGGCCAATTTGATATTCGTGTAATTCTAAAATAAAACAAACTTTAGTGTCCAGCCGCGGCCGAAAAATCAAGAAGCAACCTTACAACGCTATAATCGATAATCGAGTGGCGAGCTACTGAAAAGCTGCCGCGAGCTACCGGTAGCTCGCGATCGACGTGTTGGAGAGCCCTGGTGTAATGCAATTACATCAGCATCAAAACCCAATTACTGATCGCTGTGTATCAGGAGGCTATAGAGTGGTGCACATACTTGCCAACCCTCCCGATTTTCACGGGAGACTCCCGATTTCATTCCCCTCTCCCGGTTTCCTTCCGGGGTCATATTTCTCCCGCATTTCCCCCGATTTCTGAACAAATCAGATTTACTCAGGACTGTTTCCACTCAGACTTTAATACAGCTACACCATTGTTTGGTTTCCATGGTAGCACGTCTCTTTAGTAGCGCGTGCAACTGAAAGTCTGAGAGGGCGAGGAAGATAGTCACAGAAAACAGAACAAGAATCGACAACTCGATCCTCTGCTCACTCCTTTCCTGTAAAATACAGGTCCAGCCCACACATATGCTCCATCTAGCAATACCACCCCCCCCCACCCCCCCACCCCGCGGTGGTTTTGAAATGCTCCCGATCTCTGAGGTGTCAAGGTTGGCAAGTATGCTTGAGACCTCAGAAATCGGGAGCATTGGTGTAGCTGTATTAAAGATTAAATTCCGAGTGGAAACAGTCCTGAGTAAATCTGAATATGACCCCGGGAGGAAACTGGGAGAGGGCAATGAAATCGGGAGTCTCCCGCGAAAATCGGGAGGGTTGGCAAGTATGGTCTCAAGGTTGGCAAGTATGGTGGTGCAGTGACGAGTCCTAAAACCCGGAAGTGTGTTAGCATTTTACCACTACTGGTTCCCTCGTCTCAGAGTCAATGGGATTTCTCCATAGGATTTTGGAAAATAGCTTGAAATGAGGTCTGGTTGACACAAATTGAAGAGATGGATCACGTTTTGTTCTCCGACATTAAATACATCAGCAGTGACCCCAATGTGTCACATCCTGGCCCTGGCTAATCGCTTCACTCCCTCACCTGATGTGTTTTCCTTCCCTGTTAATCACCTGCCTGGCCTCAACGAGCCTCAGCTGTCCCTAATCATCCCTCCTCTCCTGTGTATTTAGTCTGTGCTGTTGCCTTGGTCAGTGCCAGTTCGTCTTGTCTGTCTTGCATGAAGTGCTCCAAGAGACTCTCCTGAAGTAAGCTACAGTTCTAGCTGTTAAGCGTGTTTTCACCAACTTAGTTGGTTGTTTTTCGTTGCTTCCAGTCTCTTCATTTTGGATCTTAGCCTGTATTATTTTGCCTTTTTTGATTAAATGCTTGATTAAACCTTTTTGCCTGGTTGTGCTCTCGAGTCCTATTTTTAGCTTGTGCCAGTACTTGTGTTTGATACACTGGTGATTTTTGAACAGTTTACGTGTCTGAAAAACGATGGTTGTTAACTTGTACAATTTTGAATATCGATCTTATCTCGGCGTGACGTTGAAGTCGTGCAACCCTGCTGTAGTTCGTTTATAGCATAACGTAGCATTTTGCTTATGGCAATTAGATTTATGATTAGAACATTTAAAAGTAGGGTAGACATGTGGATATTATCTGGCTGAACAACGCGTGAATTTGTCGAGGGTACCCATGCGCAGCTTACTTCCGGGTAAGGGTTGTAAATCACCAGCAATGCAGGGGTGGAGATTCCATTCCGCATAGACATCACTGCAACACATGGATCCATAATACTATTCACTTAATTCAATTATCCCATCAGAGACAAATGGTAATTATTGCAAAGTGTCAGTACACACAGCTGCAGTCACATGTATAGTTTCACCTATGGCACATGAAGGACACTAGATTAGCAGGCTTTAGAGATGAGGGGAGGCTCTTTGGGTTTCAACATCAAAGCACAAAAAGTTGTTTCAGTGTCAGCACCAAAACTCCTTTGAGAACCAATGTCTTCATTGTTGAATATCATTTGAAATGTTTTCTTACAGTGTACTGTAAAAAACATACAACATTACAGTTAATGTAAGCATTGGAACTAATTCAGCAGCACTTGTTCAGAGTTTGAATCTTTATGGTTTTTGCACTTATTGTATGTCGCTTTGGATAAAAGCATCAGGCAAATAAAGGGTAATGTTCAATTTACAATTGTCTGTCGTCATCCTATATATGGTGACATTGGACATTTCAGGCAACAGCACTGTTTTACATCTGAAATCTGACCATCTTAAAGTATCAATAGATATATATATATATATTTGTGACATTCCCTATAGGCCTAGCTTTCAACAATCTTCCAAAAAACGAAGTTTACAGTTTAGTACAAACAAAGTATGTCAACCACTGTGCATCAAAACAGGAAGGGGATGGCAGTTGTGTTTTTGTCATTAGCTAAAAAGTTGTCTTGCCACTTTAAAATAGTTTTTACAAATCTGATAGTGTGGATAAATAATCAATTCATGCAGCTTACTATTTATTTACCATTGCACTAGGATCAAAGATTTGTATATGTCCAATTTATAACTCCTTCACCAAAAAATTATTATATTATTGAAATCCAGACTAACACAGTTTTTTTCTCATTCATGTCTTTGAGTTTATTTTAGGAAATTGCGTTCTAAATACACCTCTGCAATTTAAAAAAAAAAAGACTTGAGACTTGAACTGATTTTGTATACTCAAACATTTAAAAATGTAATCCCTTATTTGAGGCACACGTGCAACAACCTTCCAGGAAGTACTCATATACTCTACTCAAATTTAGGGGTGTAACGGTTCACAAACATTTCGTTTCGTTTTCCGTACAGCAGAAAAAATTATCACAAAACAAAAAATATATATATATATTTTTTTTTATTATTATTAAACTGTGAATAATGTATTCACTCAAATAAATATAAAATAAACATAAGGTGCAGCTTTTCGATGAACTGAAATAATCTGTATTTGAACTGTACTAGCACCTAAGCAGCCAGTTTGACATTATGACTTGCTTGTCATTGTGTTTTCATGTTTTTTTAAAGAAAGATGAACTTGTCCACATTGCTTGCCGAAAGGGCAGATCTGCTGGCACTAACAATGTCTCCTGCTGTGGAGAACACCCTCTCTAGGGACAGAGGTAGTGCTTTGCTAACATGGCAACATAAGGATATTTGGCATTTGTAATAGCTTTGGCTCGGTCTGAACTCTCTGCGAGTGGTGGAGGCTTAAATGCTAGTGGGAGTTGGGTTTGCACTTCAGTCTTTTTTCTTTTGGTACCGGTGATATTCACTTTGGGTGATGCCTTTTCAAATGAGTGTGCAAGTTTGATGTATTGCCAACCGCGTAACCAATTGTAGTTGAACAATGCCAGAATCCAACCCTACCACAGCTTCACAAGGTAAGCTATACGAGAGTTGGATTTCCCACATCATATTCCTATGTTCTATACAATGCACAATTTAAGATTTAGAGCTCTCCTTCCTTCACTTTCTAATAGTGATAAAGCTGGGGTAACCAGGATCACAGAGTGCTGTACATTCAACGCCTGACTGTCTCTGTGTCACATGGGTGAAATGAACCTAATTCAAGTTGACAATGCAAATGTAGCTTGTCACACGAGAGACTGAGGCAGATGAACAGAGGAAGATTATCTGAGCTGACAGGCTTTCATGTCATATACTTTTTTTATCAAGCGAACGATCATGAACCCCCAATAGAAGCCCACCTACTCCTGCACTCACACACATACAGTCCCAGTCAACTGCTTGATTGCCTAAGCCCCTATGGTTTAAGGCCCCAACCAAGCTCAATATCCATGTAAATCTGCATAAGCCCACGGTAATGAAAGAACAACATGGATATGGCACGACTCTCAGGAGCCCCGTGATATGATGTGACACTCACACAGCGCACAGATAGAAATAAATAGGCCGTGCTTATTTGAAAACGTAATGACTTCATTTCGCTGAGTGTGTGTGCTTCTCTCCGCGAGGTGTTCGTATGTAGAAAAACGGAAAGCCAGCTGTCTTTGCCCAAAGAACATAAGCTTGGGCATTAACTAACATAGGATTGGTCGATTGTATTAAATCACTGGTCTAACTGGCTGTCTCCTCTATTGTTCTTGGGGTAAACAGGTGGGTGGCAAGGATGAGACTTTGTTTACCGTTTTCTTTTCAGAATAGGGAGTAGAGTTCACAACCAAGATGGAATAATTCTTTAAAAATGAAGTATACAGAATAATAAATCAGCTCCATCAAAGTTTCAGGTCGATAATGGCAGAACATGTTCAGAGTAAAGGACATGGTGAACCCACAGATGTCTTTACCACAGAGCCACTGTCTGATTAAAAATAAGGCACCAGAATGTCAAACTTCTTTAATTATGTTTTAGTTTTGTATTGCTTTTTCACACAGAATTGTTCAAAGAGTACTGTGGCATTCTTTACAATTTATTTTGTGTTCATGAGGGATTGGATTCTTTGCAGCTAATGGCAGGGTTTTTCACCTCAGTATCTTCTAAGCAATGCTGTATTTTATTGTTCATGGAAATGTTAAAAAAGCCTCTCTGAAGAAGCAGCACCTTCCCGTGGTAGAGAGGTTTGTGTGCCCTGATGAACCTAGGGGCTGTGTTGTCTGGAACCTTGTGTTCCTGGTAGGGTCTCAGGCAAGGGGCCAGACTAAGATTGGTTCAAAAGACCTCATGAAAGAACAACAAAGAAGTCCGGGGTCCCCTTCTGGAGCCAGGACCATCTTTCTGACATTATTCGTGAACAACTTTGATTCTGATTCTGACTTTTACAGATATTAAACATTGTTCAGACCTTGGTAAAGAGGCCTTCTTCAGATTTTAGAGTGCGTGATGTCACAGCTAGAGTGGAGGACAGATTTCATTTTGCCTTCATATTTTCTTTTAAACCTGCCATAATTCCCAAACCATACATTCCTGAGACATAATTTCTCATGAGAAACGTAGGAAAACCTCTCGTAGCTTGAAAGATTGAACAAAATGCCTCTTGAGGGAATGAAGTGACAAAAACGTTCAACATGTCTCCATTAAACCCCATTGTAAATTCAGCCTCATCTTTCCCCACCACAGCAGCCTTTAGTTAAACTGCCAAAAAGGCCACATTATTAACCCGAAAGTACACAACAAGTACACTTCAGATGCTCAAGTTCCTTGACATGCTTCACGCTTTGAAATTTCACCGATATCTGTTACGGTTCTTCAACAAAACGTTCACATGTAACAGGTTTATCTCTCATTCAGAACAATGAAAATGCTTTCCTCTCACTAATCACCATGGAAACCTTTGATCTCTGGACACGTCGTCAGCTCAAATATAAACACCTGTCATGGAACACGATGATGTCATAACTCCAATTGACATAATTAGAGCAGCAGACTAACGACGTGGTCCCTGGAGTTTAACAGACTGTCTCAGCCTATTCTTTCCCGTCTGATGGAGACTTCATACTGACTTCAACATATTTTAGACATTATTGGTAACGTATGCTTTTAGTTCTAAAGTTTTCAGTTCAAATATTCTGCTGCTTTTTCATGCATTTAGAGCTCTGGCATATGTGGGCCGTGGACTTTCACAGTGCCGCTGCGCCGGTACTGCATCCGCCACCGCAAACACCCGCCGGTTCGATTCCGGCCTGAGGTCCAAAAAGTTTATTAAAAAATAATCTCCCGTTCATCCGCGACCCACCTATCACATCTCTGCGCCCCACCAGTGGGGCGGGCCCCACACTTTGAGAAACGCTGACCTATAGTGAAAACCACTCTTGAATGATGGGATGGTAGACTAAAAGCTTTAGGAATTCACACTATAACATATAAGTACCCTGTATCCAGATTGATGCGAAACAAGTGACATTTGACCTTTTTTAGAGAGGTTTAGAAAAAAAAAAACACTTCTGGGGTCATTTAGGTGGATTTTCCATATCTCTGGCCCCCATCGGTCGATTTTGATGATTGACACCTCTTTTTAACCGTTAGAGCCAATAAAATCGAGGGGAAGTTCCTAAAAATCCATCTAAACATTTCCCGTTGGTGAATGAGTGATGCGTAGCCAGAATGCCCCGGAACCGGAAGCTGTCATACACTCAGTAGCTATCGTAGCAGCTAATAGGAAATCTCCGTTATTGACATAAAAATGGAATGATGGATTATCAGTAATCATTTCAAAGTGACACAGACACATTGGATTAACCTATGGATTAATCTTCAGCGGCGTTTTTATTGTTTTAATGCCATTGAACACAACTTTTGAAAACAACAAAGTTAAGCCGTTTTGGCTTTTGTTTGTGTCGTTTCGCCGTGAGTTCTGATCGCTCAGTGATGATACTTATATGTCTGGAATCTGTGTAATATCAGCTTGCTAATCGATATCTTTTTTGTGCAGATATGATAAGTAAAAAGGGTATTTTAACGTGAGTTCTGTGCTAAGTGTGTTAGCATTCTTTCGCACAGGGCTAATTCTGAGCCTTTGTTATGGCCCTTATGTTTCGTTTGGGTTAAAAATGGTTAATATTGTCTGTTAGCTGAGTTTCTTCCCGTTAAGTGGATATGACACATTCATAGTTTATTAAATGTTAAGAAGCCCTCAGACCAGTGGTGGCTGCTGGGGCTGTTGATATAGTGAGTAAAAAAATGTTTTTGGGAAGAAATGACCCCTTAAATTAGGACTTCTGGTGATGTAATGGCGCGTTTCCAGTGCAGCGCAGAGCTCGCTTTAATGCTGCGTTCAGACCGGACGCGATGCGAATATTCGCTTCGCTCTAAACGCTCCTATCACATCGCTCTAGTCGCTCGAGTTTCCCCGCGGCTGCCAGCTGTGTTTACTCTAATCATTCAAACAAGACGCGCTCGGGATCTACAACTACAACAAAATTAACATATTTTACTGTGATTAAATTGTAATACACGTTTCTAAATGATGCCGACGTAACAACATACTGATACCGGTTAGTAAAAACCATGAATTAATGCTTTGACAAGTCTGCAGACAGACGGCAGGCGAAAAACCTTTTAGAATGCTTGTTTTCTGAATGGAGCTTGGCTAAGCTAACGTTATATATGCTCCGACCGTCCACACTCACAACGGCCTACATACATAAATAAACCAGCGACTGTATTCTCCATGACACAGGCAGTCTGTGGTTTGTACTTGTTTAACTTTTGTCTAGTTTCTGAACAGATCGTATCTGTCCCCGGCTGTTTGAAGAGCAAGCATGGAAAACAAAAGACAGCATTTACCCGTTTGCATCCAGCTAGCCATGCCTTTCTGGTGTACCAGCTACGTGAGAAGCCTCGTTGATACGTTTTGTCTTTTTCACGAGCTTGCTGTGATATATACAAATCGGGTTGGTCCGGTCCAAGGTCTTTAAGTATTGTTGCGGCAGAAGATGGTTTTTACAACCCACCTCTGCCCAGCGTGTCGTTTTGGCGAGCTGCTTGAAATCATAACAGTAGGGAAAATCAGAAGATACCAGTTAAACAATAATCTGTTTTAATTATAAAAGGCAATAATACAATGCAATACAATTCAATATAATTAGGAGCGCCCCTGCTCTAGTTTCTCGTGCTGGTGGGATTCTTCGGTCTTCGCAGCAGGAGGAAAAAGAGAATGAACTAAATTCAAACCCAGCTTTTATACCCAAGTCAGTCTATCTCATTGGAAGATGACTTTTCTTAGCGAATCAGCGCGAGCCAGCCAGGATAATAAACAAGTGTCTCTGAGATGGTAATAAAATGTATCTGGCGTCCGTTATCTCACTTTTCTGCATAGACTTTCACACACACACTTTCCTGCACATTCCAGAGGCCTGAGCTCTGTCCCAATAATATCCCTTTGTTCACAAAGATAATACATATTAATACTCTCATATTTCCAGCTTCTGGTTACACAGACTGCTTATTATGAATACAAAGTAATTAAACACACACATATACTATTCAAGATATGTTGACTTCCCTGAAACATGACATACTGGAGATCTTAAGCAGAAGGAACTCTCATCCAACTCTCACCCTGCCATCTATACCTCCCCCACAGAGCAATAAAACCTGTTTACTCCAAGCACCCCAGAATGTTTGAGCAAGTTTTAGTCCTCACATTTATGAAAGGATAAAACAGAGAAATCAATACAAAACACAAACAGTATTCACTTAACTGCTACTATTGATAATTTCCAGAGAAACTCAAGGGGCCTCTTTTAATATCTGGAAGTTGCAACAAGACTTTCTGCCATTTCAAATGTAACACACTTCCCAAATATCAGATGATGATAATCTTCAACAGTATCAATTTATCTCCCAAACTTCTCCTTTCCAAAGGATTAGAGAGTAGCTCTTGCACGGAATTGGGTGCGGACCGAGGTCCGGCGACTCCACCTGCACACCATTCTCATCCAACTACTGCGTCACCTTGGTCACTCACGAGTCTAAAAAACAACTCACGTCAACGTGAGCGCCCTCGTGACCAAAATATTTGACGGCGCTGATTGGCTGAAATTATGTTTCGGCGGCACAGTTTACTATTGAGACAACGTGCTGGTTGCTGCTGTTTGGCTCGGGGGCTCCGCCCGGTAATGATAAACTAATGCCACGGGCAAGGCCAGGCAGGAAACATGTGACTTATCAGTAACTTTAGACATCGTAACACAATTTTAAACGAGATTTTATTGTAGATTATACATTTTACTGATACCAATTGTATGATATTTACCTTGTTCATTAAAAATAAAATATATATATTTTTTAAATATTTTCTTTAAAAAAAAAAAAATTTAATTACATTTTTTTTTTTGTATGTGGGAAGAGGTGGGGCGGCGCCCCTAGCGCCCCTATGGGCCGTCCGCCACTGCCTCAGACGCTGTTTCTTGCAAGATGTTACGTTTTGCTCCCGCCCGCGGGGCTTAACTGGTTCAAGTTTCCTCTTTGGAATCCATCGATCTGATTGATTATTAGCAAATTATCAAAATACTACGGAGGGAAGATATTTTCGTTTGGATTACTGGTCTGGGGGAAGCTCGCGAGTGTGTGTGTTTGCGTTTGTGTGTATTGTGTTTGTTTCCCGGGGAAACCACTCACGAGAAACACGGCTGTTGTTATGCCTGCTGTGACGTCAAGTTACTCCGTTCTCCGCTTGTAATTATGCCGAAGCTTCGAAGCTGTATTTATCATCTGAATTTGCCGAAACAAGTTTAATATTCTGAAAGCCAAGACTTTGTTTATTTGAAATCAGATGAAAACAAACTGTAACGGACCCTGCCGTGTTATCTATGATCACTAGACGCCTTACCTTCATAATGTCAGCCGGAGGGAGGGGGGGCGGCGCTGCGGAACAGCAGAGTGGAGTGAGAGCTGTCTTCTTCCCTTTACAAGCTTCAAACACGTATTTATCGTGTGATTTTGGAAATAAGTTTCATATTCTGAAAGCCAAGACTTTGTTTATTTAAAATCAAACAAAACACCCGAACTCTGAAAAACTAGTTTTTTACGCAAATCCACGTTTATTTTGAAATGATCCGTTGCGACTTCCGACTGATTTCGATAGAGCGGGTCAAATATACAGTAGATTGTAACCTGCAAAAGTGCAGTCGCATAGAAAACGTTATAAAACAATAATAATAGTAGATTTATAATCAGGTGAATTCCATGTGTCACAATAAATGTTTTTAGGATAGTATTGGACAAATACAACTTGCTAACTGCTGGTAAAGCTAGAGGACAGATCAGGTGTTCATTAATTTTATTAGGATTTGACTAGAATTGACGTTCTGTACGAAATGTCAAGTCAATCTATCAATATAGTTAAGATCAACATTCACATGCTTGAATTACTGTTGGGGCTTAAACTTATTTCCAATCTGGATTTAACGACTCTAACATTAATTTACTGTCACCAGAGAAAACTCTAAAAATGATGCATATGTTCAGAGTTCTATCAAAAATATCTTAATAGTTGTATGTAGGTTGAACGTGTTATTGCAATCTGTTATCTTTTCTACTGCCCATACTGTGTGTTAAGAGATGGGTGACAACATTCACACTCCTTATTTTGTGCAAAAACGGAATTTATAGTTAAAGCTAATATTAGGGTTGTTAGAAATTAAAATCAATGTTTAATAGCATAATGTAGCTTAAACATACGGTCAGTTTAAATGCTATTTTATTCTGGAAAAAAACGGAAGTTCTCAATACCAAGCTTTTATTCTGAAAATCCTTCATGACGACATCCGGGACTACCGTCCATTAGTATCATTAAAGTGGCTATTGACGCCGTTAACATGTATTACATATAAAGTTATGAAAGAGATAAGGAGGAGAAAATGCATGTGGAAGTAAGCAATGAATGTAAAATGTCGAAATCATCTGTTTAACATGATATCGGACACAGGAGAACGAGGGGGGAAGTCCCCTACGTCACTACAGCTCACAGAGAGGAGGAGCGAACAGCCAGCAAGCGGGAAAGACAAAGGCTTGTGAGGTCTCTTCTGCACGGCCAGCACCTGGGAGAGGAAGCTGCAGCCTTTCTCTCCTGTCGAACAAATATTCTGCTTGTAACATTACCGCGCCTTTCTTTTTAATTAAAGTACCAATTTGACACCATCTCAGAGACTCCATTTAGTCTCCTTTTAAGCTTCTCTCCTGGAGGCGAGAATAACGAACACAACATAACAATTGGTGCCGCCGAAGGTGATTTTCGTTAGACCGGAGAGACTAGACATCCGGCTGTTGTCCGGAGCCGCTGGTAACCCGTTCGGCACACAGGGAGCTCAAACCATCGGTAAGAAGAAGCCTGTTATGTCAAATTCTTCAATAGTTTATTCAGGACAATCTTAGGACTGTGTGTTGGACGGCTGCTTCCGGTTCCTCAAAATAGCTGGGCAATTAATGTTAAAAAACCAAATTTATAACAATCCTATAACACGTGGCGTTGTTTTGTCGCAAGCAGGGTGAGTTCAAATTTCTTCTTTTCCTTGCATTTAACCCTGCATGATATTAATTTGTGTGTTTTATATTATTGTGTGTGTACTCAGTTTAAGTCTGATCATACTTCTCATACTATAAGGAGGTGTCTCTTCTTACGCTTTTAGGTTTAAGTCCTATAACGTAAATGATTTAAGTTCATTAAATAGTTTAAGTCTGTTAGAATAGAGGAGACATCGCGAGTCAGTTTAAGGCTGAGGAAATTGAAGTGAGTGTTTGTCTAGCAGCAGTTTAAGTCTGTTCTAAAAAAGTCCTTGTAATAGGCCTGAGTAAAGTTTAAGTCTTTATCAGTGTTTATTCTGTTCTATTTACAACCAGACATTGCGAGTGGATTACGACGAGAAATGCGACATTTGTGCGTCAGATAGACGATATTCTCCTGATTGTGTTTGATTAGCGTCTTACTTTGTCCCATTATAGCGTGTCTTAATAGAAACGGATAAAACATAGTGACTCTAAGTCAAATATTACGTAAAAGGGTTTAAGGCCTATAACGTAAAGGGTACAAGTCCCATTTTTAATTGTAAAATACATAGAAGTGTTATAATTTTAAACTAACGGTGTTGGGTTGCGTTGTACGCTCTAGATTACAACATATCTCACCAGTGACTCCTTATGCTACAGTAAAGATCAACCAGTCATTAATCAAAACCCCCCTGTGAAAGCCAAGTGGTGTATTTTCAAATTCCTTTGTTCTTCAGGTTGGGGTTTTGGAAAAACAGTTGCCATCTTGTTTTCACCACATATTGACAAACAGCCAAGGGGCAATCGCCATTTCGTGAAATGCAAATTCAAAGCACTCCTTTGTTTGTTCTTATGCAGCTGGTTTCACTCCAATGAGGCATTTTCCTGACCTCCATCTTGTGAAGAACGAATCATACTTCTTGTCACAGTTGTAACTAGAAGGCTAAATCAGGTTTTGGATATTGAAGGGAAGGATTGTTGTATGTTCTAAAACTCCAAACGGAGTTTTGAAGTATTTAACCGGGCAACAGTGTATGGTCTGATTTTTGAAGTATTCCTGTTTGCACATGTGTTTTGGCGGTTTTGTGCTGTATTGTTTAACCATATTGTAATTTTCTTCCCATTTTAGAGATATTTTTAAGGAAAATAAGCTACTTCTTGTTAAATAGAGGTTAGTTTTGCAACAGTAATCCCTAGTGGATTAAGCTGGAAATTACAATTGCGCACTCTGCTGGTAGTACAGAATTATTACATAGAGGAAACACTCAATAGCATTTTGAAGTTTAATTTTAAGTGTTATAAATAAACACATGCTTCATCGCCGAGATAGAATTGCAAGTGGTTTCTAATTATAAGATAAGAAACTTTACATAATATTTTTTCAAAAAAGCAAACAAATGTATTGAAGCAACACAAGTTATGGCATTTGCATAATTCCATACACGTCGGTGTCACGATTCTCATGTTATGTCACGTTTGTGGTTTTGTATGTTTGGGTGTTTGCCGTTATGTTTTCCTTCTGGGTTATTGTCTGGTCCTTTTCCCTTGTGTTTTTCCTCCCGTCGTTAGTTCCCTGGTGTGTCTAAGTGTCTGATTGTGTTCACCTGTTGTCCTTGTGTTTCTCCTCCCCTGCCCAGCTGTTTCTCGTCCCGTGATTACCCCGCCCTGTATTTAGTCTTGTCTCTTCCTGTGTTCAGTGTTGGTGCTTCTTTCGTTAGTGACTGAGTTCACCGGTGAGTGTTCTGTTTTGTCTATGTTTATTGAGTATCCTTGAAATAAAGGTTTTGCACTTTAATCTGCATTTGGGTCCTGCTTGCTGCACACACCGTGTCAGTCGGTATGCACTGTACACGCTGGATTTAGATTTTCACCCGATTTCAAAATTTCAAAGTCAAAACTATACACTGTACAATTTTTATTTTTAAACAATTCTGATTTTTAAAATTTGCATAATTTTGATCTTTTAATTTACTTTAATATTAAAAAAATCTTTCTAAAAAAAACTAAAACTTAAAAAAAATAGAAAAAATACTTTTAACAAACTAAACAAACCCCCCAGATTTAAAGTTAAGTTCGGATGACATAGGATATTATTTATCAGGAACGGTGGTGCTAGTCGGAGGATTAGTGTTTCAATCTTTGATAACTTAATAATATTCATTCGAATAGGAAGAGAACATGTCACCAAAACAAACTAAGTTGAGACCAGACGCAGAGCCAGGCTCAACTGCAGATATCAAGGGAAGGATAAAAATCAGATCAGATGCTGTAACAGCTCCAAATCTTAGACAAAAGACATGGAACAGAATGGAGAAACTGTTGGAACAATGGCAAACAAGAGGACTGATTCCAGCAGATGATCAACCTGGACCAACGAAAGCACATAGAACAGCTGTAATTGACTATGAGAATGGAGAATACCTGCAACAGCAACAAGCATGGATCAAAGCCGGACAACCCCTTGGTATGGACCTGCTAAAAGCGCTATGAGCAAAGCTGAAAAAAGAAAATCTAGAGTTACAAGTCTGGTACTCCATCTAAAATATGTCAGCCAAGGATCAACGAACAGCATGTATGTGGTTCAAGAAGCAGAGCTCACGACAAAGGAAGATAAGAAAGACAAGACAGAAGAAGCTCTACTTATCCAAACTTCAAAGCTTCCATCCAAGCTTGACTGATGCGCCTCCTCCCTACAGGACAGAAGAACACCTTTTCTTTCAAACCCTCAATACAAGCCCCAACTTTTGGTGCTTTAGGAGGAGTATTGGAGTTGGACGGTCTCCCCACAGCTACACGTGTCAAAGACTTGGAGTATGAGGTAAGACTCCTATCTGGTGAGCTCAACAGAAGATTGGACGAACTCGGCAGAAGAATGGAAGAGGAGCTCAACAGAAAGATGGAAGAACTCAGCAAAAGAATGGAAGCACAACTCAAGAGAAGAGAAGGCGAAGGTTCTCCAGACACAACAACAGTAACTGAAGCTGAAAGACTCAACTGCTCAAAACTCATGCTACCGGTGATAGCGGCTGGAGAAGGAGGATTGAAATACCAATCATGGACTCACAGAGACATGGAAGCATTAGTGGCAAAGCTACCTCCACTCATCAAAGGAGGTCAGAAGTGGGTGAATGATCTGGAGAGATACACAGCCCAAGACCACCTGTGCTTGGGGGACATGAGGCCCTGCTTGGACGGATTGAAGGACGACTTGAGGCAAAAGCAATAGATTCTGAGGCCAATTGTACGCACGACTCAGATGACACTTCATTCAACTACATCAGGTCGAATTATTGGGCTGCTATTCGTCACATCTACCCGACAACACGCCGTTTAGATGCCCTCAACAACCTGAGGAAAGGCACGGAGGAAGAAATGCATGCCTTCTTGAAGAGATGTGAAGGAGTGTGGGAGGACTACACTGGAGAACGACATGATCTTTCTCCACCTGTTGAAATGTGGTGGAAGAAAGCTGTCGTTAAAACCCTTCCCCCATCAGTGCAGGCAAGCCTGGGAAACGTGGTGGGATTAGACACTAAACCCATTGAAGAATGGGGACTACATCTCATTCACCACGATATGAAATACCAAGCAACCCAGAGGGAAAATGATGAAGAATGAAAACATTACAACTAAAACTTCTGAAGATACAGGTAGCTGAGAGAGACACCGAAGCTTGTAAGAACATGACAAGGGGAAGGGAGGAGAAGTTTTCAGAGAGGGCCATAGAACCAGAGAAGGCAGGGCAGACACCTCCAACAATTCAAGCTCAGGAAGAACCAGAGAATGCAGGGCAGACACCTCAAACAGTTAAATCTCAGATGGTGCCAGTGAATCAGATCCAGAACCGACAACCAGGAGGTTTCCAAGGAGGCACAGGCAAAAGACGTTTACGGTTTGAGGGATGTTACCATTGCAACCAAATGGGCCATTGGACCAGAGATTGCCCGCAACTACTAAGGCAACACCCACCACATGCACCAAACAACGGCCCTCCATGCATTTACCCCGGGGAAGGTTTCCATGATTACGACAGAAGCAGGGGGTCCCAGAGATGTCAAAGACGAACAGGGGTGCCAAACATGACCCAAATGCCACTGACACCCTGGTATCAATAACAACAATGAGGAAGCTTAGAGGGTCAGACCACCAGGTGATGCATCTTCAGCACAAGGGTATTTTGAAATCCAGCTACATTGAGCCATATCTGTCACCACAGGAGGGAGAGGTTTAATGTAAAACAAAATTGAGAGTAGCATTTGCATTTACACATAAAGCATCCACAGAATAGAACATTTAGCAGACTATTTTTGTAATTATGAGAAGGAAAGAGATTACGAGTGATGTTGTTCCCCTACACAGAAAACTATTGTGTCCACACAGCTAGTGAGGTCAAGACGATGGGTTTCCACCCAAAATATGAAGACGGAAACCTAGTACTCGCCCAAGACGGAGGATCCTTACCAAGTCCTCCGGTTTACACCGACTGCAGTTCAAGGGGCGGCGATACACCTGACGTGGAGCTGTTGAGACCTGAAAACAGAAACTCGATTCTGCTGTGGTGAAGTCTGGCTACAAAGGGAGGTGTCCGATAGGGTCGCTTGTCTCAAACCAGTGAAGAAGTCAACAAGAACCCAGCAGAACTAGAGAGTGACTGTTAGCGGGAGAACAGTGACGGAGTGACAGAGACTGGCACAACATTTTCCAGCCAGTACATAGATAGACCCCGTCAGAAGACCGGGGCTGTGTTTAAAGGGGAACTTCATTTATTGTTAGTGGAAGTGTAGTTTTTTAGTCAAACAATTCTGTGATTTATGGAGTCAGATTACATTTTTCTCATAAACAAAATTTTATAATCAGTCTGAAGTATCTGTTTTAAGGCAATAAGCTGTAGATTAAATAACATAACACTGATTGAGAGCTTGGATGAAGAAGTTGTAGGGTTTTAACAACAGTTTCAAGAATCAGTTTTTATTTATTTATTCTTGAGTGACTTTACTGATTTATAGTGTAGTGCGTAAGGCAATATCTCATTTTGAGTGAGGGGCACCAGCCCTCCATACATGTCACCCTCTGTGAGAATAGTTTGTATTTTCCGGCTAGTTTAGAGAAATATTATTTTATCATATGTTTGTTCAGCAGTATCAAACAATCCTCTAATCCTAGAATTATTGAGACGCATTAGCGACACCAGGGGTATTGTTTTTCACAGCAATGATGCATAACACCAGGACAAAAGCCATTATTGAAACAAGTAAACAATTTTTTGTGCTAATGGCAGATTTGAGTTAAAATGTTTTTATACCATCAGAAAACCATACATCATACGATATTTTTTGTACGCCTTATGGGTACACGGACAAGTTATATTTATTTAATGCAACGTTAGGGGTTTTACATGTCCTGTTCAGAATAGGGTAATCATTGCAATATTAATTGAGCATGTTATGCTCAAAGGAGGGAGTGTCATGATTATACAGATATGTTGATTTCAGTGACGTTGTAGTTCATAAATAATAACATGTAGTTAACAATAGGTCTCATAACGACAAAAGGTATGCCGAAGCTTGGGCATTCTCCAAGGAGGGAGTGGTCCAGTTTTAGATATTAGACGAATAAAAGTAATGAATATGTCAGAACTCTGAGTAATATTATCCAAGTTTTGTCTACACAGGCTAGGAAAGCTACAGAGATACCAGACGAGACACCAGAAGAGACTCCTGTTCGGCCAGGTGATTGGGTGAGGGTGAAAGTTCACAAAAGACAGTGAGCTGATCCCCGGTGGACGGAACAGTGAGAAGTTGTAATGAACTTCACACGCGGTCCGGTTTAACGGTAAAGAAAAAGGAGCAAATTGACACCACCTCACACATTGTCACCCTTCACTGGCAACTTCCAGAACATTATTGGGAGTTAGGACTGATTTGGCAGAGCTGGAACAAAACAATAAATATAAATAAGATAAAGATAGAAACAGCTCAAAAGACGAATTGTCTATAGATTTTTATAGATTGTACACTAAAGTGAAAACCTATTTTTTGTTTTACATCTGAAAAAGAGTCCAATTTTTGTATACGTTATTATAGTACTCATTATTTAAATTCTGTAACTGACACAACCAGGGATAAAATAGAGATGATGTCAAGAACAAAGCCAAAGCAATTGTGGGGTCCCCTAGGGATAAGAGTCAGAATAGCATTGTTGATTGTGCTCATTACAATTGGCACCTTTCTGGTTGGATGGGGAGTACAATATCAAGTAAGACATGGATCCATTAGTCCACTCATAGAGAATGCCCACATCACTAACAAAACTCCAGCTGTGTTTCAGAGACTTTCACTTATCCCCAGAGCCAAAAGATCAGCTGAGCAACAAGAGGAGGATTTAGAAATACTCGTTCCCAAAGGTGAGGCGGTTACAATCAAGATGATTCACCCCCCATATATGCAGTTCTTGTATCAAATGATGAGATGGGTTTAAGTGATCGGGATAATCAGTGATGGGGATTTAAAGATTAGGGGAATCTCCAAATACACTGGATCCATGTTTTAGTCTGTACCAGAAACACCCCCTGTTAAGTTTATGGACAACCGACTGGTGACCTGAGCAAAATTATTGAAAATGATTACAGTAGAAACAGGCTACTAACCACAAGTACAGCTTTGTACGTACAAACTCTATGAACAAAATTCCCCAGCAGATTGTGGCGACATTGCAGATATGTCCAGTCACAGAAGTTACTTATGTTCTAAATAACAGTGAGATTTAAAGTGATGGAGAAAATAGGGGGGCGTTCTTTTATAGTGTGAAATATGTGGTGCTTGAAACATGTAGGTATTTTTAATTTATAGAAGAAAATGGTTTCCTGAAAGAGTTATTTGGAGTAGCCATGTTACAGTGGGTGGAAACAATGTTTAGGGATATGGCACAACCATTAGTAGACATTAATTGGGTTTAGATGACATTTAACATCTAAGACAGATAGTAAGATTAGGAAAATAGCGTGGAAAGGATTGGATATATTTTACCTCAGTGTGTTAGAATTAGCTATAGGTAATGCGTCCCGAGATCTCTCTCTCTCTCTCTCTCTGCCTGTCAGAACGCTACGACCCCATCTTCAGACAAATGACCTCACCACAGGAGACTCCTCCTCCTCCATCGAAAAGACAGAGAACCCGAGCTGAACCAACAACGACCTGAGGCATCCAGAACCATCTCCACCTGAGGCATCCAGAACCATCTCCACCTGAGGCATCCAGAACCAAACCAGCATGCTGACAAAGAGGCAAACTCTCATCGGTCCCAGTACAGGACATGAAGTTCCAGCCTGAGCCACGAGATTTGGCACAAGAGCAGAGTGTGGGACATGAGAGCGGAATACGCCCTCCATGCAACAGCATAGACTGAAAAGGAGGAGATGAAATGCAAAGCAGTTGGGCCACTGAAAAGAGTTACAGCGGGAGGATCCAAGAGCGGATGGACTGAGGAGAGGACAGAACCGGAGGAGTTGGCGTGGTCCAACAGAACGTGAGGGGGTCGTGGCTTGACAACCAGAGGGGAGAGAAGGAACACGGGAGTGAGTGAGTTTACACATAAACACACTTATTAGAAAACAATCCTAAAAACACACTGAGGGTAGAAAATATTATTCAATCTTTTCATCATATAAACAAATTATTCTTATAGAGATTCTTATTCATGTGAGAATTTGGGGAAGATTTAATTTGTTACAATATAGATAGCAGGCAAATCTTTATTTGAATGGAAAATGTTAAAGGTAGAGCTAGAACCAAGCCAAAGAAAGTATTCCAATCTAGCATGGTTATCACCATAGGAGAACTGTTAAGGTGGAAACAACATTTGTTTGTCGTCCAAGATGTAGAGTTTAAAAAGACACTAGGCAAAGAGCGATTGAAAATTTTAATTTTGAAAAACTAGTATAATTGGGAGTAATACATGCGGGGCCTTGGATCACTCATTTTAATGGTGCATATTTTCGACAACCAATATCGTTCAGGGAGAAGGGGTTTGCTCAACCCACCCTGCAGATGTTTTAAATCTTACTTGCAGCTTCAGAGGGAGCGCACAGCACCAGAGTAGGAGTTTTAAAAGACAAGTGCCACCACCTCCTAATGCTCGTCCATTTAGCCAGATGACCTGACATTTAGAGATGTTATTTAAAAGGAGAAACATATCTGCCAAGAGTGAAAATTCCTGAATTGAACTACAAACCATGAATGAAATGACTTCTGTTTTTAAAGTCCTTGTTAAAGGAGGGAGTAATTATCACATGCTAGGGCACCCAAGCTTCCACACACTGTTAAAAGGACTCAGCATAGTTATTTAAGTAGACCAGAATTGAAAATAAATTAGTGTAATGCGTTATTGATATTACACCGGTTTTCACACAATTTCAGGGACTTTATCACTGTATTAGAACAGACCACCCAAAGCCACCAAGTAGGAACTTTTAAGTGATGAAATTCTACAACTGTTGTAATTGACCAAAATCTTCTCCCAGAAATGACTGTCTAAAGTGCCGTACCCCAGAGTAGATGTTTGGTGGTATCATGGAACTAAAACCTTGTACTCAGTCTTGCCACAGGATTGGGCTGGGACCTGTGCACTAGCACAGCCAGGGATGTTTTTAAACACCCCAAAGCCAGTAGGGCTAAGAGACCAGTCCCAGGGGGAGTTTAGGCTCCAGGGTACAAGGATAGCATAGGGGCGCCCAGGGGAGGCCTAGATGTTGCATTAATTCCATGTCCTAAAATACCGATTGATCACAAAGGCCTCTTCTTGAGAACATATTACTTTCATACCTTAAATGGTATGAAAGGAGGGAGGGTAAATTTCTCATGAGGAGACAGTTACAAATGCTAGTAGAACAGGACGATCCACCCCATATACAGATGTTGATGAAAATGATGAGTTAGTTTGAATGAGTTTAAATGATATGGATATTCAGAGATGAGATTGTTCAATGAATGGCCAGCCGATGTGATTCTTTAAATGAAATCATGTGAAGAAGTGAGCAAAATAAAATGCTAAAATAGCGTGAATCCATTTCAATTTACTTATACTATTCCAAGATAGTGTATTTTTATTATTACATAACACTGGTCCAAGATAATTTATTTCATTTTTATTATTTTTCACGGTTCTATATGATCGATTTCATGCATTTTAGAATCATTACTATTTTAAAATGGGTTGTTTCTTTTCACTTTGTAAAAACAAGTGCCTTAACACTGAGCGTGGTATGAGAACGGTTTCTGTGAAAGGAGGGAGGAAGAAATGTTCTGATACCAAGCCATTGCTGCTATTTTGAAGAACCATATTGAATGTTAACACTAGAAGTTATGCACAAGGGAAAGCTTTTATGTTTGAACAGTCAAAGTATTTTTGTAAAGTTGAGGCTATTCGAAACATTCCATTTTATTGTATGTTTTTGATATGAGTTATGTACTATGTAGAGTTCAGATGAAGAACTCATTGATTTCAGTATTATACACACCTTTAGGTGTGTAAGGAGGGACTGTTAGAAATTAAAATCAATGTTTAATAGCATAATGTAGCTTAAACATACGGTCAGTTTAAATGCTATTTTATTCTGGAAAAAACCGGAAGTTCTCAATACCAAGCTTTTATTCTGAAAATCCTTCATGACGACATCCGGGACTACCGTCCATTAGTATCATTAAAGTGGCTATTGACGCCGTTAACATGTATTACATATAAAGTTATGAAAGAGATAAGGAGGAGAAAATGCATGTGGAAGTAAGCAATGAATGTAAAATGTCGAAATCATCTGTTTAACGCGATATCGGACACAGGAGAACGAGGGGGGAAGTCCCCTACGTCACTACAGCTCACAGAGAGGAGGAGCGAACAGCCAGCAAGCGGGAAAGACAAAGGCTTGTGAGGTCTCTTCTGCACGGCCAGCACCTGGGAGAGGAAGCTGCAGCCTTTCTCTCCTGTCGAACAATATTCTGCTTGTAACATTACCGTGCCTTTTTTTTTAATTAAAGTACCAATTTGACACCATCTCAGAGACTCCATTTAGTCTCCTTTTAAGCTTCTCTCCTGGAGGCGAGAATAACCAACACAACATAACAGGGTTCAGTCCAAGTCCGCCAAGTCAAGTGGTTATCGTCCAGAGTTTCCGTCGTTGGTCCTAAAGTAGCTAAGGATCAATAGGATGAAGGGATGCAAACCTCCACCGCTTACCAGGAGGGAATTCTCCAGGGCCATTAACTAAAGAAGAAACAATTTCTACAAAAACTCTTTCAATGCACATATGGGCAAGCTAATAACGTATGGAGACAGACTTTGACATATCTGAAAATACCCTTTAAATTATTTAATTCTGGGATGTAATACTATCAGATCTGCTTTGTAAGAAATGTTGACATAAATCTCTTTCTTTATGTCTACTGATATGTGAGATATTTCTGGAGCTTTAAGTTTAATTTTAGCTTTTGGACGTTTCCATAATTATACCATATTGATGCTTATTTGAGGGTTAATGACGCACTGAAAATCTGGCTTGGATTGATTTTGGTTCTGGCACTCGCTAATGCACAATTGTCTACAGAGAAATCTCACTGGACGCTACTACAGACAAAAAGTGGGAGAGAGGAGGGAGAGATCTCCCATTGGACAACAAAGTCAAACAGAGGAATAATTCTGGTCACGCCAGAGAAAACAGAAAGGATATCAGTGCCAATGTCTACAGATGGCGGTACATTTGTTTTTTCTGAGTTAGATTAATTAATTTCGAGTCTAGTCAGGGCAGTTTTCTGACTGTCACGTTACTAATGCTGTTTGTTCAATGTTGACTTTTTAAAGTGTTTAGCATATTCTTCCTTTCAAAGGCTCAAATTCACAGAAAAATAAGGGCATGTTGTGACGGGCCCGTGTTGATTATAGGAAGAGTTAATCAATGCTTGCTTCAGCATCTACAGACATACTGTATATCAGTGTGATTTTGGGACTCCGAGCTGAAAAAGATCTTTACTCTTACAGATTTCCCAGATTATAAATCACTGCTGCGAAAAACAATCTTCCAAAGTGTACACATAGTCAATACATTTGAAAATCAGCCAAACAGCATACAGGCAGGTGAGTTGGATCAATTATAGTTTTCATTAAATGAGGGCTCTTTTTATTTTTATGTTGAATGATGAGTAAGTGACATATTTTATTACTTTTAATAAGGATCTTAAAACACTGGATGGCTTTTGTGTAAGAATTTAATATAAACAACAAGTAGAGTGATGAGGGTGTTCTAGAGACAATTAAATCATCGTCAGTGGCTTCCTAATAATAATGGATTCTCGAGTGGAGAAATTAAACCGTTGGAGTTGGGCGGATAAAAGAAAAGTGCTGATCATTTTAGGACCTCGGACAACAGGAATCGTCCAACTTTGTTGAGGGGTTAGTAATGTTTAGCAAGCAATGTCTGCCTGACATCAAAGCTTTGATTATACTCTTAGTTGGTAGAGCTGTGACCAATGTTCTGCGGAGGAATACGGCCTGGCACCATTTGCCGCGTCACCCCCCTCAGTCCCCCCCTTTACCGCTGTAACTCAAATAAAGGCACTGGTTGCCCTTATTCGAGTACATACAAACAGGATGATATGGTATTTGGTAACTGTTATGAATGTCACAAGGCTTAGGACCCAAACGCACGACACCAGAAACAGGTCAGGATTAAGTATTTAATAAAAGGCAAAAACACAAAACGCTCACTAGGAGGATCAAAACTGAGAAACTATAACATTAAAAAATGCTAAACAAAACCTCCACTTGGATTATCAACAACGTAACACAAAGGGTCTATCAAAACTATACTTAGCAAGGTCAAGGAATGACTGGCAGACTTAATGAGACAAGACGAACTGGGAGATGCAGGCTATATGTGACCCGCTCTATCGAAATCAGTCGGAAGTCGCAACGGCTCATTTCAAAATAAACGTGGATTTACGTAAAAAACTATTTTTTCGGGGTTCGGGTGTTTTGTTTGATTTTAAACAAACAAAGTCTTGGCTTTCAGAATATGAAACTTTTATTTCCCAAATCACACGATAAATACATTTTTGAAGCTTGTAAAGGGACGAAGACAGGCACCTCTCACTCGCAATCTGCTCTTCCGCTGTGCTGCCCCCCCTCCCTCCGGCTGAAATTATGAATGTAAGAGTATAGTAATCATAGATAACACGGCAGGGTCCGTTACAGTTTGTTTTCATCTGATTTCAATTAAACAAAGTCTTGGCTTTCAGAATATTAAACTTGTTTTGGCAAATTCAGAGGATAAATACAACTTTCAAGCTTGTAACGGCATAATTACAAGCGGAGAACGGAGTAATTTAACGTCACAGCATGCATAACAACAGCCGGTGTTTCTCGTGAGTGTTTTCCCCGGGAAACAAACACAATACACACAAACGCAAAATTACACAAACACACACACGCACACACACTCGCGAGCTTCCCCTCCAAACGAAAATATCTTCCCTCCGTAGTATTTTGATCATTTGCTCCGCTAATAATCAATCAGATCGATGGATTCCAGAGAAGAGAAAACTTTGAAGGCCTTTTTCTCAAAATGATGACTCAGTGACAGTCATTATATAATGTGACATATTTCGCTTAATATTTGGAGTACAAAAACAATCCTGATATCATTAGAAAGCTAGGAATCTCCTCTTTCCAGCAGTGTATACAACTCAAAATGTGTCTTCGGGTCAAAGCGACTGATTTCGATGGAGCAGGTCACATATATACACACAAGGTAAGGGGACACAGGTGGCAACAATTAAGGGAGGGGCTGACAATCACACTGAGGGAAAACACACAAGGGCAGGAAGGGCTCTGAAACCAGAGGGAAAGGTTACTACTAAATAAAACAGGAAGTCACAAGACAAGGCAAAAGACAAAGGATTGAACTAAAATAATTAACTTAACATAAATGTCTAGACACCACAGTACCCCCTCCTTTACGGACGGCCCAGAGAGTTCAGGATGGCTCTTGTACAAATCCTCCATCAGGTCCCGGTCCACTATGAAGCTGGATGGGATCCACTCACGCTCTTCCGGTCCATAACCCTCCCAGTCCACTAAAAACGGCCGACCCCTTCCTCGTTTCCTGACATTCAGCAGACGCTTGACGGTTTAGACCAGACCTCCGTCAATGATCCTGGGAGGAGGGGGGGAGCTTGGAAGCAGGAACCATCTTGCTTTGCTTGACCGGCTTGAGTTTGCTTACATGGAACGTTGGATGGACTCTGAGCGAACAGACACAGGGTTAATACACTTGGACACAATGAATGGGCCTACAAATCTTGGTGCCAGCTTCCTAGAAGTTACGTTCAGGGGCAAGTCTCTGGTGGATAACCACACTTTCTGACCCGGTCTGTAAACAGGAGCAGGACGGCGATGCCGATCAGCCGCTTTCTTCATGCGGGCTGAAGTCCTCAGGAGGACCCGACGTGCTGAAGCCCAAGTGCCATGACAGCGCCTGGCCAGCGTGTGTGCCGAGGGAACCGTGACTTCTTTCTCTGTCTCGGAGAACATGGGAGGTTGGAAACCGTAAACGCACTGGAACGGGGTCAAACCGGTGGCAGAGGTGGGCAATGAGTTGTGGGCGTATTCTACCCACGTGAGGTGTTTACTCCAATAAGCTGGGCTTTGGGACACCAGGCACAGAGGCAGGTCTCCAGTTCTTGATTAAGTCTCTCCGTTTGTCCATTCGATTGGGGATGGTAGCCGGAAGAGAGACTGGCAGAGGCCCCGATGAGGCTGCAAAACTCCCTCCAGAGACAAACTGAGGGCCCCGGTCCGACACGATGTCCCTGGGAAAGCCGTGGAGACGAAAAACATGGTGCAACAAAACTTCAGCCGTTTCTTTGGCCGATGGTAGCTTAGGCAAAGCAATACAATGTGTCATTTTAGAATCTATCTATCCACCACCGTGAGGACGTGTTACCTTTGGATTCTGGCAGTCCGGTGACAAAGCCCACTGAGATGTCAGACCAGGGCCAACTGGGGGTAGGCAGCGGCTTGAACAGACCCATCTGGGGCCTGGAAGAGGTTTTATTCCTGGCGCAGATGGTGCAGGCGGCCACATACTCCTTGACATCCCTTTCCATAGATGTCCACCAGAACCGTTATGTGAAAACAACACTACAAAATCTGACTGTGTAGAAGGCTATGAAAAAATGACCCAAAACAATCAGATTGTATAGAAGTATGAGAAAACTACTGTGCTGCTTCTTAAACTCAGTAAACATTTTTGAACAAGATAATGTTCTAAATCGCGTAAATTAAAATGTTATTTAATTGATACCATTTAAAGTAAAGTAGATGATAAAGCAGGGTGATTTGGGGTGGGGCCGGGCATTACAGCGTAGTTCATTGTTTGGATGTAAGGAAAGTCCAATCTTTTATACAGTGTTTCATAATGAAAATAAGCCCTACTTAATTTACTTTAGCACAAAGAAAGTAAGAAGGATTTTTTAGTGTGTGTGGCATTCTCTTTTGCCATTGGTCAGCACTTTGCCAGTGATAAAAGGATGCATTCATTGTACATAATTTCATCGGCAACACTATTTGTTTCATTGGAACATCCCTCAGTCCTTTTTGGTCTACTGATCCAAGACGGCGTTTAACCTTAGCCACGTGTTTGCTTATTTGGTTATACAATCTGTGGCTGGGAAACTGTAAAGTACCAAATAACCAATTATATTGTGGTGCTGTGATTGTAAACTAGAACACTTCTTTACACAGAAGGTGACAACTGTGATAGGAAAACCTGTGTCAAGTTTAAGTAACGAAGCTTTAACACTTCAAACTTAATATTTTCTGTTTCCATTTTTTATTTTCGTTGTTTGAGGAGCTTGACATTTCGGATATGCAACTTTCCTGAAGTGTCTTGAGATCACTTATGTTAAGATCTGGCGGTCCTCGGTTCTCTCCCTTTTCTAAAACTACACATGTAGGAACCCACTTGATGCTGCTGTACTGATATGAGGTTTTAACACTTTGAGAGAATAATGCCCGAGTGCAGTTTTAAATTAGATTTTGGAAACAAACAAACTGTCGATTTTCCACATCTCATTTTCAGAAAAAACTGCATCACCAGCATGAATGTAGACTCTACATTATCTGGTCCTCTTTTTTTCTCTGAAGGGCGTTTGAGTGTGTGTGTGCCTGGGGCCTGCACGATTGGTATTCCAGCCCACATGTAGTCATTATGTCTCGCTGATTGAGCCTGTTGTCTAAATTAGGAGTGGTTAATTACCTCCTTACAGCAGCTCTGTTCACCATGCAGCCTGCCCACCAAGACCACAGAACAGAGCACGACACCTCTGGTTAACAAATTAGACGGAGAGCTAAAGAGAAGCCGAGCCGCTGAAACTACTGCACAGTGTTGGGAAAGGAAATGAGAAGACAGGTCGAAAAAAGGATAGATGAGATTTAAGAACTGGAAGCTGCGAGCTGGCAAATGAAACGTAGGAAAAGTGGGAGATAGAGAAAGAAGACGAATGGGAGGCGGGGAGTAATGGGGAAACAGAAATATAACAGGAGAAGAAAGACAACCACAGGAAGCTGGGTAATAAATGGAAGCTAAAACGCATTGGCAGAGAGGTTAAATCAAATGGAGATGGAGAGGGAAGCCAAAGAGAGGAGAGGAAAAGTAAACTGACACAGGAACCGCAGGATGCTGCTTTAACAAATGGGGCTGTGCCGCAGCCTACCAGCACTGTGCTGTGATACGGCCCATTTTTCATTAACGCTGTGATTTATCAACACAGTTCTGAGAGGTTCGTAGCGGGGGCTTTTGATTAAGGCCATTAGATATTAGACATTAGGCGTGAGATTACTCTCACTGCCGGGGTGCGTTTGATTCTTTATGCCAGGGGGCAGCCGGTGTGCCCTGCTGGCTGCTGCTCTTTAAAGCAGACAATGATGGGGTCTCCCCAGTGGCTCAGCAGGGGGGAAAGTGTGCTATAGGTGAAGGACACTGTGCTGAGCATGACCTTTGTCATAGTCTTTAATATGTGTTTTCTTTTGTACTATTTTCAATGTTGTCCTCTTTATTCTGCGTAGATGATTGCATGGAGAGTATTAGGGCAAAGCATAAGAATTAAGCTTTATATAAAATGTGCAATAAAAAAAAGGCAAATAATCCGAATGAAGTTGAAAATGTTTTGAGAATTAAATGTGGAGGACATTGGACATTTCCGGAATACATTCATCAAATGATGTTAGCGCATTTACTTTAAATGTCACTTTATTCTGATTACAGATTACATTTTGTCCTTGTATCCAGCAGTAGTTATTCTTTCAGTAACGAACTTCCGATAAGTAGTGCCAGTCAGGCTGTTTAATAATTATTTTTGGGCTCATCATATACATCAATCACGTGTTTTTGACAAGTTCCAAATGTACACACATGGAGAATACTGCAAACACATTAATCCATGTGTTTAGCCCCTTCCCATTCCCTCAGCTTTTATTTTGCTTCCCGATCAGACCATAACAGACATCTTTTCCATCAGCACGATGAGTGGGTTTGATAACCGCTATCTTCTCAAGAGGCGGACAGAGCCGTTGCCATAACGATAACCCTATAATAAACAGAATGATGATGCCTAGCCTCCAGCCAACGCTGTCATGCAGACCTGGCACGACTACGAGTTGGCCAACACAGAGGAGAGCCTATCAGTGAACAGCTCTCACCCACTTCACTTATTTCTGCCTCTGAATCTCCAATACTCTTGATTCCTCACTCACAACCAGTAATATTGGTCAACTCTCTCGCAAGCAGCTTCTTCTGCCTCTCCCTGGTGCTCCCTCTTGCCTCGCCTCTAATTCAATTACTTTCTTTGTGTTATCTGGCTCTTCGCTGCTCTCTTCAGGTAATCTGATTATAAAGGAGAGCTGGCAATTAAAACACAGATGATATGAGAGAGATCTATCCTTCACGCTCACCAGCTTAATGAAATCCAGAATTCATGACTATCAGGCAGCTAAAGTTCAATTAGGTGACACTCGAGTTAGGAGGACGTTCTCCTTGTGAAGTGTTCACCGTGAAAGCCTCGCCGGGGTTCTTCAGGTCTGTTTGGATCCTTCCCATCTGCCGGTGGTATAAAACAGCTTACAACAAAAACCTGCCTACAAATCTGTCTTTGTGCAGCTGTGCCAGCAATAGCCTTGGTGGATGGCATTTAGGTTTCCGGTTGTTTGTACAGAGACAGTATAAACAACCCAAACGCATTTGTGTCCATTTTGACCTTTCTCATGAGCGTAATATCTACATAGATTTAATAAACAACTGATATAACAATTTGGTGCCACATTTCAAGTTCAGTTACATTACAAAACATGTTTTCAGCTCTGCAATAAATATGATTATTGCAATAAACTCCAGAGTTGACAGATAAAATAATGAAGTTAGTTTGGATAGACAGGGCTGTAAACTGAAGTTGACTGTTTGGCATACAGTTTTGAGGCTGTTATATATATGTTATATATATTTATTATATAAAAAAACACCTTTTATCAGTTGATATTATAGAAATTGCAAATCATTTCCAAGCTTTGCACTTTTAGCAGATACAATGCCTTATCTACAAAGAAAAGGCAATAGAAAAAAAAGAGGCCCTATTGTGTTCTGGGGGGTCTTCCCTTCCCTGTACTCTGTGTTCTATAGGTTTGTGTGCATGTAAATGGTGTTCAAAGGCTAAAATCCCTGTGTTCCCTCCAGAGGGAGTTTCTCTCCCACACCCCCCCTTTTTGAACATTTAAGCATGGATATTTACAGCATTTAAAAAGCACAGGTACAGTGCAGATTAAAGGTACAAAAACACATTTTGGCTTACAAATTAAATAAAGATTAAGAAAAAGAGGCAAGCACATGTTGATAAAACCAAGTCATATAAGTCAACATCCATGGAAAAATGAGTAGCAAAATTTAAATGAAACACACAAAAAAATGTATATTTCACATTTCATAGTGAAACAAATCACTGTTATGCAACAAATGACCTGGACTTGAAATAAAATGGAGCCATTGTTACTGTTATTGGGAACAAGTGCCATGTATTTGCTGTGAAAGGCCTATCAGTAGCTATGGTTACCATGTCTACAGTATTAAGAGTTCTGATGTGTTTGCTCATCCTTTGATTTATGCCCACAAATGGATTTTTGCAGCATCTTGGCGAGCGCTGGAGGCCTGTTTGCACCCTCCGGAGTTGATCGCCTCTGCGGCCTGTTAGCGGGCTTCCTGCCTATCAGAAATAATCAGTTCACATCTGATATTTACTCATCTGGCACGGCTGTCTCTGTGTCAGTGAATGTAGAGGTGTGTATTGTTGTGTACGTGTTTGTGATATTTACTCATTTGGCTGGCCGTGCCCTCCGTATTTACGTGAGTGCCACATATGCTCACTCATGTGTGATATTTGCTCAACTGGTCATGCAGGTCCTCAGTGTGTGTGTGTCGAGTTAAAGTTTGCTATGTGGCTGGCAGCCTCCTCCCAAGGCTCTATAACCCCAACATATGCATGTAATATTGTACTCACACATGGCCATTCATTCATAACTCGGGCATAAGACTGTATTCAAATGCAATTAATGTTAATTGTGAAATGATAGGACTTTCACTGAATACCCTAAATAAAATCAAGAAATCCATCATCAGTGTAATTATTCTTTTAAAATGAGTGCTGTCAATGTGAATGCGTTAAGGCTTGGGATTAATCTCGGAACCTCAACGCGTACAAAATAAAAGCTTGCTTCCATGATTCCGGTGCAGATGTTTACTCTGAAACGCATGGCAGTGAAAAGGAAAGGACAACTGAGACACTGGCACAAACTACATGAATTACACTGACTGTATATTATTTTCCGTGACAGCAGCTTTGAAGATGCTGTGTCGGAAAATTGCATTCATTATCGGTGATTCTTGTCAATAATTCGGAAATACAAGTATTTTAAACCATGTAATGATAAATCACAAAAATAAAATGTTTTGATTAACGCAATTCATTTTCGTTATCGATTGCTAACTCTATAGTCTTAATGTCCTCCCAACCGACAAGCAGTCTCTCCACTCCACACTATTTTACTGATCTAGAGGTGGTGGTATTGGCATGTCAAGATATGCAGCAAAGTGCCAACAAGAATAGGAAAGAATAAGACTGCGTGCTACTAAACATGGATGTTAAAATGCTGGGTATAAACAACTTTAACATTCGGCTCTGCCCTTGTCTTAATTTGGAAGAAAATGCATTCAACACATTTGTTAGAGCTCAAGGATTCTAAAATGGGTTTAAACGTCCACTGTGTGGCTTTTACCTATGAAATGTCACCCAAATATATATTGAGAGCAGGAAGAAACATAAATCGACTACAAAGACACCTAAAAAGGAGACACAAAATGACTACAAAGAAACACAAAGCAACCACTTAAGGCCCTGACACACCAAACTGACACCAAAGAACACGTCCCGACGGACCCGATTGGTGTGTCGCCTCACGTCTCCTGCGTCTTGGCCAATAAATCGTACTGGAACACAAGTAGCACGTACGTGAGTGGCAATAACTCTCCTTACCAGCAGGCGGCGGTAGTGTGTATTCGTCATTCAAAAGAGGCAACCGGAAGACAGACTGATATATACAAACAACAAATAGCGTGCGTTCCATTTTCAGTCTCGTCCATCACAGACTGTTTAACATAACGACTTATCGAAAACATGTTTCGTGCGGTACTGGAAAATGAAAAAGAATAGCCGTGTGTGCCTTCTTCACTTCCGTTTCGCTTCTCATGCACTGATTCGCTAAGCTGAACAGCCAATCAGAGTGATTTATTTTGCCGACAGACACGGCCAAAAAGACACGACGGTTCTGGACACACCAATCTGAGTAGGGCGACAGGACGCTCGTCGACGGCCAGACATCTATCGACGGCCGAAATCAGCCCGGTGTGCAACGAAACTAAATGACCCCTTACAAAAAAAGACAACAAAAATACCAAAACCTTAAAAAGATGTGTAAGGACTACCATTTTAGGGGGGCCTCTTCGGGGCCCATTGTCTCATAATCTGCTAATGAAGCAACCGGATATAGCTTATTTTCCCTTGTTATATTCTGTTAACGGGGGTTTCCCATTTGTTCTCCTGTAATAGACACCTAACACATATTAACACCACTTTCTGAACTTTAATGCAATCGCAAAATATAACAAGCTCACATTAGGCTATAAACAAACTACATCACGGTCGCATTGCTGGGCGAACTCTAAGCTAAAGGCAGACTTGTGTTGGCCGTGATGACATGTAGTAGTTTAATCAGTTACTTTTAAGCACCAGCTGTTTTCATGACAGGCGTTTCAGAAAACAACAAATAGGGTAATTACTGATGTACAGTATCTTATGGCGTAAAACTCAACGTTAAAATCTCTTCTGCTTGTGTTGACCTTTGACATTATTTCAGCCGTCTAACCGAAAAAAACGGGAGACGAGGGAACCCGAAGTGTTTACGGGTTTAAGGACTCATTTGTGCACCACTCTATAGTTCTTGTGATTCTTCTATCAGAGGTTGTATAACAGGGTCCTATATGGATTATATATTATATACTATGTTAGAAAAGGGTAATATTGGTTGTTTGGCAATTACCGGATAATAGTAAGAACTAGCACCTCAACAACTGATCATACACAATACCACAACATAGGTTTCTTTTTACTTTTAGTTTGATCCCATTGGTTGTTACCGGGGTAAAAGCTACTTTTCCTGGGGTCCATGTAAAGAACAACAACATACAAGCCTACACATGCTTTAACATACTGTAAATACTTGCCCCCCAAGCCCATTAACTCAATACACTTTACAAATGTCATCCAAATGATTCCACATGTGATATGACATGCAAATACCTTTCTACTGAACATGACTGTGTTTTGGAAGACAAGACACCCAGCACATCTTCTGGCCTGGCAGAAGGAAAAGTCAAATAGTGGAATAAATGCCTCAGTAATATGCAATATGTCTACTCACCAACACAACTAGAAGGACACGTTTGCAGCTCATGAATAGTGGATTTACAACATGCCCTTGACTGGGGAGCAAACAAGGCAAGATGTTCACTTTTCAATTCAAGAGATACAACTATTACAAGATGGAGTAACATCGGGAAAATGAACAGCATCCCAGAATCCCTGAGCTGATAAACAATGTATTTGGAACACACTAAATAACATGTGGGACCTGCGCTGGATGATTACACTGAGTAGTACAACACATCCAAACCACCAGGAAAAGACAATGTATGGGAAAAAGGCAATGACACCATTTTCTCCAACCAATTACAAGGAGAACTTCAAACACATTTTGACTTTGACAAAGAGGCGTGTTCTTATGGGATACACTTGGTAAAAAGAATCGTAAGTGAAGCTTTAACTTGCGAGGAATCATTTTCGCTGTAAAGCATGAAGACTGTAGGAGGTGGCAGAAAAAAAGAGGGGGATTAGGCCACAAGCGATAAAGAGAATGAAACTAGAGATCATTGCTCCTTAAGCGCATTCACACACAAGTATCAAGCCATCTGCTATGCTAATGCCACCATCTCATTTACAATAATTAGTTGTAGGCACACGCAGCTGTTTAATTCATGCTAAACTAATGACTGCAAATGGGGAGAAACTCCAAAGAAAACATGAACCGGTTTGAAAGATCAAAGTAATGAAGAAACAGATGCTCAGGACCAGTGATGTCTTCTTAGCGTCTGGTTTTGCCTCTTGCTTTCCTGCCTGTGTTATTGACCATTGCTCGTTTCAGAGGCTATAAACAGCCTTTCTCTAATTAAAGGTATCATATCCCAAACGATGTGACACGTTGAAAGGGGTGTCTCATAGTGAACCCTACAGTGCATCATCACCCTAACCTGCTGGGGACTGCCAATCGTTTGGCCCATTATTCTCAGAATCCCTTTATTATTCCCACAGAGGGGACATTGACGTCTTTACAGCAGAAAGAGAGCCAAACACAACTTCATATTACATGTTACATGCATACAAAAGTATTAAAGTAAAAATAAATAAAGGTTATAATATAATAAAAAATAGGATAAAATTAAACAATTTACAAAATACACATCCTGTAACAGTTCTTAGGATTTAGCAGCCAGGTATATATAGCACAGTTATTAACGGCATATGTTGCACAAATAGCACATATTGCACTTTAGTTGGTTGGTATTTAACAGCAAGGGGTGATATAGTGTGTGTGTGTGTGTGTGTGTGTGTGTGTGTGGGGGGGGGGGGGGGTCTACTAGGGGCCGTGATGGTTGTATAGTCTGACCGCTGCAGGAAGGAAGGACCTGCCGTATCTCTCCGTGAGACAGCGGGGGGGCAGCAGCCTGTCGCTGAAGGAGCTGCACAGTGAGGACGGGGTGTTCTGGAGGGGGTGGGACACATTGTCCAGCAGGGAGGACAGCACCATGTGTGTAGCCTGTGCTTCCTAAAACCCTCATTCCAAACGTAGAGGTAGCCCAAAAGCAAACACTGTCCATGGCCATAGATTATACAATATGATTAACCTTACCAATGGTTTCCCCCATCTATGGCAAAGGCATGACTTGCACGACTCCGACTGCATAGTCCTCGTTACTTTTTTGGTTTGGTAAGCGTAACAAAATCAACGTTAGCTAATCAGAACCACCAGCAGAATATGGCGGGTCAAGCGAAGGAGCATTTTTAACATGCCCAGTACCAGATTACTTTCAGAAACCCCTGCAATGATGTCCCCCTTGCGAGAGCCTTTCTAATCAAGGGTTATGTTTGTGTTTAAGCTGTCACGATTGTGTTATTTACTGTGTGCTATATAGTGCACTGTCCTATTACCTAGAGCACAGGTACAGTGTATCATGTCACATGATTCTGTGTGTTTGACCCCGGAGGGTATATGGTTTTTGACCTCCGTAGCTTGAGTGTAAGAACTGCAAGGATTTGTTTGTGACATCTGCTTTTGTTTCTCTCTATCCCAACCTTTCCCCTCTCGGACCTCTCGGGGTTCGATCAGAGGGGAACAGGTTAACAGAGAGGCCTATTCCGGCCGGGGAGTGTTTGGACCGTATTCACAGCGTACCTCCTTACCTCTCACCTATTCCAATTAAGGTCCCGGTGGGGACCTTTCTCCTTTCTCTAAAATATGTTATCTTAAAACCAACAATAAGTCTATTACCTCGCCCACTTCATTGCTCTCCACTGAATCCCATATATATATTTCCGTTCTGACTCTTCCCCTATGATTATATTCAGTTACAATTATTTACATTATCTCTCTATTTTTCTTTTACAGACACTTCCATGATCAATATGACCCACAGGGAACTTTCAGACTTCCAAGTGCTCACCAGGACCATCTTTGGGCTCCTGCAATCACATTATCACCAACAAAACGTCAGGGACAATATCCGGGGTTCTACGCGTTTACCGAATATTTTCCGTCAATGACGAATTTTTTCTAACAATGACGGAAAAATCTGAAAGCAGTCCGTCATTTTGACAGATTAGGACACAACTCGGAACAGCGCCAAAATGTCCACCAGCGGCCCACATTATATTACATCCTTAGTGGCCAGGTCGACTGAGGGCGATCTACTCTACTGTAGTCTGTAACTGTTATTTAGTCATTCACACCCCTGTCCAGTTGGTGGCGAGTGTGTGTATATTAAGTAGCTATTGTCTAGTCTTGTTTTTGACCTCGTTGATTACCTCGTTGTTGAACCGGCTTTAGCAATCGCAACATGTCACGGCAGCTGATCGTCCGAAGCTTTTTTAATACGCCCAGTAATTGTGATGGTGTGGATAAACGAGGTGAAAAGAGGGGTTGATGCGGTGGAGGATGAAGGACAAGCCAGTAAGACTACAACTGACAACGTTCAGCCAGCGGCAGAGGGGCAAGCAAGTGGCAACGAGTTCAAGCGGGAGTACCGGGTTCAGTGGGAGCAAGAGTTTAAGTGGCTGAGGAGGGGAGATGGCAAAATGTTCTGCGACATCTGTAGAAAAGCTAAGATGAGTAACGGATTTGTCCGAGGGTGCACGACGATGCAGAAATCAGCGTTCAGGCTACAGCAGGTCAATTGAGTTGTTCTTGTAAATGTTTTGTTCATATTCTGATTGTAATTGTCTCATTTAAAACGATGGCATTGTTCATATTTGCCTGTTGAGGCCCAATGGTCGTGGTGTTTTTAGCGGCCTCTGCCCCCTCTGCTGTGCTGTCAGTGCAGGAACAAAGAAATCATTCATGTTCGTGTTGACATGAAAAGTGACCACACGGTCGGTGTCTCTGTTCCTCTTTTTGTTTCTCCATGCCCTTAAAAGTTCTGTATGAATCATTAAAACATGAATGAATGAACATTTGCTGCTCAGTACCCAAACATAAATATTAAATATGTCTCATCTCATCATTAAAACATGAAAAATAAAATGACGGATAATAATGGATTATGACGGAAATTTTACGATCCTGTCCGTCAAAATGACGGACAACGAAAAAGTCTAACGCAACCACTGACACCCACCCCGAGATACCTTATACAAACCAAAAATCAGATTGCAAGTGCGTTCACACCATGTACCCCAACGACGGAGACTTCACACCTCCTACAGGGAAATGCCACCAATTGGCTTCACACAGGGTTCCAAATAATGGACGAACACCACAATCAAAACATCGTAGCTCTACTGAGCAAACTTAAGGCACTGGGTGGAGGAACAACAAGCCTGGGAGGTGGCTTCACAATGGGCAAGGTCCAAATATCCAAGGATCCAGGACCCAGTCTTCCTCAAAACAGCTGAGGATCTTGACCTTATGGGTATCAAAATCTCTATTCGTCAACTCCCTCAAAACACCATTCCGACCCCCCAACCTCAAATTATCCCAACCAAAGGCTCTCAAAGCCCTGCCCAATCTTCCACCGTTCCCCTGGCTCCAACCCTTCCCAATCCGAATAACGGAACCCAAAAACAAACCATGCCCATTAAATCAAACGGTCCGGAACCGAAACCTGTTTATTATTAAACATAAGCTGGTGATAGATGGATAAACCAGCCATCCTGGCCAGCTGAAGTATTGTTGCGGCAGAAGATGGTTTTTACAACCCACCTCTGCCCAGCGTGTCGTTTTGGCGAGCTGCTTGAAATCATAACAGTAGGGAAAATCAGAAAACACCAGGATACCAGTTAAACAATAATCTGTTTTAATTATAAAAGGCAATAATACCATGCAATACAATTCAATATAATTAGGAGCGCCCCTGCTCTAGTTTCTCGTGCTGGTGGGATTCTTCGGTCTTCGCAGCAGGAGGAAAAAGAGAATGAACTAAATTCAAACCCAGCTTTTATACCCAAGTCAGTCTATCTCATTGGAAGATGTAAAAGATGACTTTTCTTAGCGAATCAGCGCGAGCCAGCCAGGATAATAAACAAGTGTCTCTGAGATGGTAATAAAATGTATCTGGCGTCCGTTATCTCACTTTCCTGCATAGACTTCCACACACACACTTTCCTGCACATTCCAGAGGCCTGAGCTCTGTCCAAATAATATCCCTTTGTTCACAAAGATAATACATATTAATACTCTCATATTTTCAGCTTCTGGTTACACAGACTGCTTATTATGAATACAAAGTAATTAAACACACACATATACTATTCAAGATATGTTGACTTCCCTCAAACATGACATACTGGAGATCTTAAGCAGAAGGAACTCTCACCCTGCCATCTATACCTCCCCCACAGAGCAATAAAACCTGTTTACTCCAACCAACCCCGGAATGTTCATTGCAATTTTAGTCCCCACATTTAAGAAAGAATAAAAACAGAGAAATCAATATAAAACACAAATACAGGTATTGTTTAAACAGTATTCACTTAACTGCTACTATTGATAATTTCCAGAGAAACTCAAGGGGCCTCTTTTAATATCTGGAAGTTGCAACAAGACTTTCTGCCATTTCAAATGTAACACACTTCCCAAATATCAGATGATAATAATCTTCAATAGTATCCAAAACCCCTCTCCAGCCAAGTGAGCCAACCATTCCAGCCTAATATCTACTGGCTGGTCAATTTACAACAGCCTGACCAGCTACATTTATCTAAGCTGGTTTTTTCAGCAGAGTCATTATTATTTATTTACTATTTTTTGAGAATCAATCAATCAATCAATCAATGTTTATTTATATAGCCCAATATCACAAATGTTACATTTGTCTCAGTGGACTTCACAGTTTGTACAGAATATCAGTATGACAATACGACACCCTCTGTCCTTAGACCCTCACATCGTACAAGGAAAAACTTCCGAAGAAAACCCACAGTTTTAAAGGGAAAAATGGGAGAAACCTCAGGGAGAGCAACAGAGGAGGGATCCCTCTCCCAGGACGGACAGACGTGCAATAGATGCCGTGTGTAAATTGAAATGATAATACATTTGCAACATAGGTAGTCCAAATGTTTGGAAATACATGTGTGTATAATAGGAAGATGAATCCAAGAGGATATCCATCCAGGACCTATGATCCATGACCACAGCCACGACTCAAGATCCAGGGCTCGCGATGCAGGACACAGGACCGCAGGATCATCCATGACTCCGGATCCCAGCGTATATAGACACCAAAAAGAAAGAAATTTGGGGAAGCTGGGTTAATCGGAACATGAGAGTACACAGGTATAGACAGAGAGAAGGAAGAAGTAAGATGTCCCCCGACAAACTAAGCCTATCAGCAAAACTAGGGGCTGAATCTAATCAGCCCTAACTATAAGCTTTATCAAAAAGGAAGGTCTTAAGCGCACTCTTAAAAACGGATAGGGTGTCTGCCGCCCGAACACAAACTGGAAGCTGATTCCACAAATGTGGAGCTTGATAAGAAAAGGCTCTGGCTCCCATTGTACTTTTAGAGACTCTAGGAACAACCAACAACCCTGCATTCTTGGAACGCAATGCCCTAGTAGGACAGTAGGGTATAATGAGTTCTTTAAGGTAAGATGGCGCCTGCCCATTAAGGGCTTTGTAGGCGAGAAGAAGAATTTTAAATTCTATCCTGTGTTCTATAGGGAGCCAGTGTAAGGCAGCCAGAACAGGAGTAATGTGGTCCCTTTTCCTAACTCTGGTTAGTACACGAGCTGCAGCATTTTGAATCAGCTGAAGCGACTTGACTGACTTCTTGGTACACCCTGATAATAAAGAGTTACAATAATCCAGCCTTGAAGTAACAAATGCATGGACTAGTTTCTCTGCATCGTTTTGAGGCAAGATATGCCTGATTTTTGCAATGTTACGTAGATGGAAGTAGGCGGTCCTTGAAATTGATTTTATGTGGGCGTTAAAGGATAAATCCTGATCAAATATAACACCAAGATTCCTTACAGTCTCACTGGAGGCCAAATTAATGCCATCCATAGTTAGTATATCTTTAGATAATTTGTTTCGTAGATTCTTCGGGCCAAGTACAATAACTTCAGTTTTGGTCGTATTTAACATCAAAAAGTTTAAGGTCATCCACGTTTTTAAGTCCTTGAGGCAGTCTTGAATTTTATTTAGATGATTAATTTCATCAGGCTTGATTGATAAATATAGTTGAGTATCATCTGCATAACAATGAAAATTTACAGAATGATTCCTTATAATATTGCCTAACGGAAGCATATATAATGTGAACAAAATAGGTCCGAGCACTGAGCCCTGTGGCACTCCATGGCTAACTTTGGTTTGCGTGGAAGATTCATCATTGACACGTACAAACTGAGAGCGTTCAGATAGATAGGACCTAAAGCAGTTCCCTGTATGCCAACTAAGTGCTCTAGTCTTTGCAATAAGATATCATGATCGATAGTATCAAATGCAGCACTGAGATCGAGCAAAACAAGAATAGAGACAAGTCCCTTGTCAGAGGCCATTAGAATGTCATTTGTGACTTTAACCAGAGCTGTCTCTGTGCTATGATGTGTTCTAAAGCCAGACTGAAAATCTTCAAATAAATCATTGTTTTTTAAGTAATCACACAGCTGTTTTGCGACCGCTTTCTCAAGAATTTTTGAGAGGAACGGAAGATTAGAAATAGGTCTATAATTGGCTAAAACCTCTGGATCGAGGTTGTGCTTTTTAAGAAGCGGTTTTATCACTGCTACTTTGAATGATTGTGGAACATAGCCTGATAATAAAGACATATTCATAATATTTAATAAAGAAGTGCCAATTAATGGAAAAACTTCCTTCAACAGCTTAGTTGGAATTGGGTCTAACATACACGTTGATGGTTTAGAAGAGAGAATCATTGAATTTAATTGTTCAAGGTTAATGGCTGAAAAGCATTCTAGTTTAATATCTAGTGTAATATTAGAACTTACGTTTCCGGGAGCTGTTGATAACACTATACTGGTCAAAGGCAAGAGGTCATTAATTTTGTTTCTAAGAGTAACAATTTTATCGTTAAAAAAGCACATAAAATCATTACTACTGAGTGCTATGGGAATAGAAGGCTCAATCGAGCTGTGGCTCTCTGTCAGCCTGGCTACAGTGCTGAAAAGAAATCTTGCATTATTCTTATTCTCATCTATTAATGAAGAGTAGTAGGCTGCTCTCGCTTTACGCAGTGCTTTCTTATATTCATTGAGAGTAATATGCCAAATTAAACGAGATTCTTCAAGTTTAGTGGAACGCCATATCCTTTCAAGTTGTCTCGACTTTTGCTTTATTTTGCGGGTTTCGGCATTATGCCATGGAGCTAATCTATGTTGTTTTATTTTCTTCTTTTTCAAAGGAGCAACAGAGTCTAATTTTATTCGCAGCGCATCTGTAGCACTATCAACAACATGATCAATTTGGGGTGGTGTACATTTTGTATAAGTTTCCTCCCCTACATGCAGACATGCTATCGAGTTAAATATTGGTGGAATCTCTTCCTTAAATTTGGCTATAGCACTAACAGATAGGTTTCTGCTGCAGGAGCTTTTGACTAATGCTTTGTAGTCTAGTAACAGTACTTCAAAAGTTACTAAGAAATGGTCGGATAAAGCAGGATTATGCGGTTCGACTAATAGTTGCTCAATTTCAATACCATAAGTCAGAACAAGGTCGAGAGTGTGATTATAGCAGTGGGTTGGTTTATTTACACTCTGACAGAAACCAACAGAATCTAATATAGAGTTAAATGCAACAGTAAGGCTATTTTTATCATCGTCAACATGAATATTAAAGTCACCTACGATAATTACTTTATCTGTTTTAAGAACCAAAGTTGATAAAAACTCAGAGAATTCTGATAAGAATTCTGAATAAGGGCCTGGTGCACGGTACACTGTAACAAATAAGATTGGCTGCAAAGTTTTCCAGGTCGGATGCGTAAGACTAAAAACGAGACTTTCAAAGGAGGTATAATTTAATTTTGGTTTAGTATTGATAAGTAAACTTGAGTCAAAGATTGCTGCAACTCCACCTCCTCGGCCCACGCCTCGGGCAATATGAGTATTGATATGGCTGGGTGGAGTGGCCTCATTTATGCTGACATATTCTTCATGTCTCAACCAAGTTTCAGTGAGACAGCATATATCAATATTATAATCTGATATTAAATCATTTACCAATATTGCTTTAGATGCTAGAGATCTTATGTTTAAGAGACCACATTTAATATTCCTGTTTTGTTGCACTGTAGTAGTTGTTACATTTACTTTTATTAGGTTATTATGTATGACACCTCTATTAGGTTTTACCTTTAATTGTCCTTGGGCAGACACACACACCGCTAATATTGGGTATTTTATTGGGTTCGGGATTCCTATGGAGAATCTATGAATTATAGTCAAATGTATATACCAGTCTCTGTTCTGTTGCCTGAGCCAAGTTTGCCTGCTACATTACGATGTATTATTATTGATTTACTATTTATTGAGAATCTCTATGAATTCAAGTCAAATGTATACCAGTCTGTGTTCTGTTGCCGCACCGGATCTCCGCCAAATCCAGGATCATCACCCCCATGTTCGCTCCCGTCTGTATCTCTACCGCTACTTGAATACTGTGGCTCAAACTGGTATGGTTCCACCACGTTAGACTCGCCCGCATGATCTGATTCCACCACACCGGCATCCTCTTCAATAAAATCCTCCTCTTCTTGAAAGTGCACCGAGTCTATTGTCACTCGATTCTGTCTCCAGAGTCCGACATCAGCCATATAGGTAGTGTATTATTCAACAAGTGTTCTACTCGTGACGTCACTAACCGGCGAAAGCTGTTTTGTTCGGAGCGGTCGTGTAACATCGGAAGCGAGCATGGAAAGTTGTAATAAACCACGATTTATAAATACAGCGGGCATATTGTCACGAATGACATGATTTCCCATTAATAATAGTATATATATTATCGTAATAAGAACAGTATTGTCCTTCATTTCGTAATCTCTTTAATGGGAATGGCTTTTCGGGCTGTTCCCGGGCCTTCACATAGCAGTCACTAGGTAGTATATTCCCCTCAAAGCCGCGGTGCTTAAGGGGAATGGCTTTTCGGGCTGTTCCCGGGCCTTCACATAGCAGTTTCATTAGGTAGTATATTCCTCTCAAAGCCGCTGTGCTCAGGGAAGAATCGGCTCTGGGCTATTCCTCAGGCCTACACATAGCAGTCTCACTTAGTAGTATATTCCCCTTAAAGCCGTGGTGCTTAAGGGGGACGGCTTTTCGGGCTGTTCCCGGGCCTTCACATAGCAGTCTCACTTAGTAGTATATTCCCCTTAAGGCGAGACACCCCAGGTGAATAGGGTAATTTTTTTAACTTAAAGGTATCAGCTAGAAACTTCTCCAGTTAATTACTTACAATAAGGCAATTGTCTTTTGTATTACAAGTTTTCTGAAATAGCATGTTTAAATATGCAAATTATCCATTATCTCATTAAATATGCACATATTTTAACACATTTCAGGAATCGAAATCTAAACTTTGGATAAAGCCAGGTTCAAAATTCTGGTTTCATTTTGTAGTCATGTTAGTATCTAAGGCTTTTACAGAAGGGATATTGGATATCTCTCTTTATCACTCCATAAATCAGAAAATACTGTCAACAGCCCTAAAATATCCATTTTCGCCATGTTTTTAGGTATAAAATGTTGTATAATTCAGGCTATGAATGATATATGAACAAACCCTTCTGTAAAAGCCTTCATAATATTGATAGGAATATAACTGGAAGGTTTGGTGTCTCTACGTGCTACTGAAGTTGAAATTTCGAACTCAGAGTAGGAGAAAAAACTCATTTTGAGAAAACGACCTTTAAAGATTGCAGTGAGGCGCTAGCTAAACCCTCCTGTTCTTTGGATGACATCTTGCACATCGACGCACTCCGTGAAGGTATTTCATGTTCGGGGTCATTTGTTTTTTGTATAACCTTGCTTCGTGCAAGTGACAATTGTTGTCGTCTTCTCTGTGAACGTTTTTTTCGCCGTTCTTTTGCTATTTTGAGATTTCAATTTCGAGCGGAAAGCTAACCAGGAAGTGTTTTAGCACACCAGGTGACGCATCACGTTGTCAGAAATTGACACCAGCCAATGAGATTTCGTTTCTTGGTTTAAGACCCCTTTGTGCTTTCACGATTGGTTGCTGATACAAAGGAAATGACCATATTTGGATCCGATGAGATTGTGCAGGAGAGACACAGCTTTCCAGCGATATCTCTGTTGACATGGTGCACACAGCGGCCGCGGTACTTTATGTTACGTTAGAATGCTAACTTTTGGTGAATTTAGGAGAAATCTACAGACGCAAATAGACAAACTATAGTAAAATAAACACTTAAATGTGTATTTTGTACGTTTTCCTTCCAAAAGCCTGAAAGAAAACATGTTATAGAATCAAAATAGCACAAAATCTCAAAATTGACCAGTACTTGAAAAACGATGTTTTTGCCTGCCGTGTCTCGCCTTAAAGCCGTTGTGCTTAGGGGGAATGGCCACATGGCAGCTCGCCAGGCCCTCTACTTATCAGTCTTACATCACCAGCGTCAGGCTCGGGCTACGCAGTTTTGGGGGATAGTATCTTATCTCCACGCAGTTTTGGGGGTTAGTTATTTAATCATCACTCATCGTGCTATGTATATCTATGGAGTGATGATGCCCGAGCCTAGTCGCCAAACTCAACTATATGCTGCTTCTAATAAACATGTTAAAGGAACACGTGAGTTGTCTGACTGAACTGCAGTTATTACACTTCGCGTTTTGAAATATGTGTAACTCTGTTAATATAAAACCGACACTGCTCAAACTTCCTTACTTTTCCTAAAATTGGTATATTTATTTATTTTGGGGTGTGGGGAATGAAGAGAGAAAAATATATATGAGCATGTTATGAGCATGGGATTTTGACCCCTCATATAAACATATGCATAATGCTGCGCTATACTTTGCGGCCACACGCCGTTGCCAAGCAATGCTTATTGTTTAGGTCCTTTGATAAGCAGGCAGTCATATCATTAACTAGAACTAGCTAGATCTGATAGATTTGGACATAGACGCGAGTGAAGTCTAACCGGACGCAAGAGAGAGATCAGATCAGCTGCTGCTGACGGAGAACACGCAGCTCTGCATGATCACAGCTGCCCCGCTGTGACGGATCGTTGAGCGGAGCACAATTAAATACACTAAGAGTTAGACCTAACACACTTAGCTAGTTTATCTACTCTGGAACTAGCTAAAGTTATAAATATATTTATTCTTTACTGTCGGGTCACTTATTACAGGTTCAGCGAGCTGCACGAGACTGACGGGCTGTCAGGAGAGGGAGAGGAAAAGAGAGCACCCCGTTTATTGTTCCCATTTTATTATCCAGAGTTTCTGTAAACCTTTGAATAAAGTAGTTCATCTACTATTAGTAGTGTGTGTAAATGCATTAATGTTTTTTTTTTCATTAACATAAAATGATACCCCCATTTGAGAACCACTGCACTAGAGGACGTTGATCTCCAACCTACTACCCTACGAAATGTGTTCACACACCACCATCATCACGGCAACAAAGGGGAGAATTAGTCCCTGACCCCTAGACGAGAGATCATCATCATGGGCAGCTCGAACATCTCCCGCCTCCCACCAATCAATGATAATAGGATCCAGGAGGACTGCTACCCAGGGGCTAAACTATCCCACGCAATTAACATAATCAAGTACAAGACCCTTACATCGCCAGACGCAAAAAAGCTTCTCCTCTGCTTCAGTCTTAATGACAGGGACAATGCTAACGCGACCATCCTGGGGAACAACCTCAACAACCTCTTCGGCCAGGGACACATTTCCCAATGCTGCGATTGATGTCCCCAGCATAAACCATTCGACGAAATTACGACCTAGAACAATCAGAAACATTAGTAATCTGAACGAGCTTATCCAACAAACCTCAGGCCATGTAAAAACGCTCAGGGGAGAAGATTTCAACACTGATAGGGACCACATCCACTGGACTTCACGTACTGCCATAAAAATGTGGGACCACTGGAGGTGAACATACCCAAACACATTAGTAACCCAGCCATTAATCCAAGGGCGTTTGTTCCCCTAAAAAAAATATGTTGTAAATCATTCATATAACCCTTCAAGTAAAAGTTTTTTGTCAACCATCTATTCACAACCTTTGACAAATGGTTAAATGTATATGTTGAAGAAAAGAAAAAATATGTGTTCCTACAATTTCTAAATAAGAGAATTGGGGGAACCGATGATGAAACAGGCCTGGGTCCTTACTGTCGGCTGACATAAGACCAAAACCACTACTGATGGTTCTCACCCTTCTCTCTTACAAATACTAAAGGTCAGGACCATAACTATTGTTAAATATCAACAATAATACCTACACAAATGTACAACAATAGTCTTGGATCAAAAATACATAAAATATATAATGTTTAAATACTAAAATATCAAATGCTAAAAAAGCTATTTGAGTAAAAACACACACACAAAGACACAACAAGGCTAATACTAACGAAAATACCCCTAAAAAACAATTGCTATTTTTTATGCTAAGTGCTAAGCTAATGCTAGGAACACAAGCAGAAGCACAACAATGCTAATACTAACGAAAATACTCCCAAAAGAATGAATGCTAATTTTGATGCTAAATGCTAAGCTAAGGCTAATGCTAATGGGTGACGTCATTACCCTGTATGGAAGTTGTAGTACCGCCGTTTGGCCACAGAACCCATCATATCAACTTAAATATGAAAATGACAGTACTGCCATTTGGCCACAACACAATTTTACCTTGAAGCCAATGCATTTCCTGGTTACTTGTTAACATCTCCCTCTGTACCTCAATCCATCTTTGGTGCACATATGAACCCGACACAAATACATATAGTTTCTGCAAAAGAGAGAAGAAGCAATATGCTTCAGGGATGCATTTTACACTGTCAACTAAAACTAAGTTCAAGCAATGTGCATTGCAGTGAACATAACATGCTAATGGGGCCTCTGATTTAATACGTGCTTGCACACCTGTGTTCTTTCCACTCATCACTGAGGCTCCATCATAAGCTGGCCCTACTAGGTGGTTTCTGTAGTCAAGATCATGCTTCTGCAATATTTGTACAATGTTCTGTGAAAGTGCTGCAGCATCCAGGCGCTGTGCTGCTTCAAATGCGAGAAAGCTTTCACATACTGACCCATTGTAATAATACCGAATTACAAAGGACGTCTCTTCCTTCTTATGTCTTTGCTCTCGTCAACCAAAATGCTGAAAGCTTCAGTTTGTGTGACTTCATTTATAATTGAGCTGTGGACCATTTCAGCCAGGCAATCAATTATTTCGTTTTCTGTGGAATGCCCAAGGTATGTCGCATTTCTTTGACTTGTCATTTTATTTTTCTGACTATGGGATTGTATTTGGCTTGTAGTTCCATAATAGAGAGGACGTTTCCTTTATTCTCACCTTCTGATTCTTTATGTCCTCTCTGCGCAATGTTCTGGGTAGCTGTGAGAAGCAGGGCTTCTCCAACTGTTTTAATATACTCTCTATTTTCCTTGACTAATTTACTATACTCTGCCTTTAAGGAGGCTGAGAGAGAGGATGTGCTTGCATTTCACTTTTCATATTCTGCCCATGCTAACATTGCATTTGTATGTGCCTCAGATTTGGCATGGCCTACAAGCCCCCCATCTTTGTAGGTTGCCTTTTTCCAATTGTTGAACCCCTCTGTCGATGTGAATGGCGAATCACCTGAGGAAGGGCGACTGAAGAGCCGGCAGGCATAACAGCAGGCAGTCTTTACTTTGAGAGTATTCCAGCCATTTATGAGAATGGAACCAGTCTTTACAGAAGCACCGTCTTCTGTCCCCCTGAAGTGTTTGTGGGAAGAACTTCAGGTGTGGCTGCTTGGGCTGCTCTGCTCTTGACTGGGAGATGTCTGTGAAGAAATAAGAGGCAAAATCAGTTATTCTGATATTAAAATAATGATTATAAAACGAGTAGCTAACCCGCGTCCATAGTAATTAATTACAGATATTATCTGTTATGACAATTCTATTCAAACTCAACTACCAATAACCATGAATCAGAATGCTTTAAGTGGTTATGTCATGACTTGTTAATGTAGACACACTATAACCACACAATTATCCAGATTACTTTACTCTCTAGCAGTGTTTGTTAGTTACTAGTAATACAGTACTATAATATCACCTTTGGAAAGAGAAAAGAGCAATGAGTAATATAGTACTTTCTAGCCTAGGCATCCATTTCATTATCAGGGTCACAGTCATCACATCACCTGGTGGTCCAGGAACAGCTGCTTTTGATTTGTTCTGTCTCCCTTCTTTGACTGATGCTGCTGCCAGTCCCAGGCCTGCTGCTGTCTGGTGTTGTGCACCCTTATCATCATCATCATCCTCCTCCTCACTAGCCCTATGCTGCTGCTCCCCTGCCAGCTCCTTTACTCATCTTCTTCTTAAAATAAGAAGAGATGTCTGTTGACTTTCTCTTCATTTTCTGCAAATTGACATTACACACAGCAGTGATTAATAGTAGCCTACGCATTACACCAGCCCAGCATACTGACATCAGCTAACGTTAGCTTAGCAAGCTAAACTAACGCTAACTAGGATAGCCGCCAAAGTGTGTTTACAGACGAATTATACCTGAAGTCAAGCCAGCCTTTACTGAGCCCCGAGCCTGTTTTCCAGGTCTTTCAGCATTTCTCGTTTTAATGCCATTGAACACACATTTTGATCAGAATAACAGCTAAAGGTAAGCATATCTCCGTGTTTTGCTACCTAAAGCTAACACACTAAAGCCTAAAGTGTTGTGGGGCTTAACAGGTAACGAACGTATACGACTTACCTTCTGGTGGATTTTTGTCAACTCCAGTCGAGTCAGTAGAAAGAAACGTTTTGCTGCTGTCTGTGCGAATCTCAGAGTGTTACCATGGTAGCAGAGGGAGAGGCTGCAGTATGAGCGTTGGAAGCTCAAATCAAGCGACTCGCTGGCTGTGTATTTGTTGTTAAATATCAGATAAACTACTACGCATACGTGACTGGTGAGGCGGTGTGTCTGTTGGGGGGGCCAACAAATATATCAGGGTGGCCATGGCCCCCCCTGCCGGCGACACTGGTGTTGCCCCAGCAAGCACAGACGTTGAGAAAGAGCCAGACATATCCAAGAGATAAAACCTTATGAAGGGGCCTGGCGTTGACCAAGACGCCGCCGTGCATATATCCTCCACACTCACACCATTGAATAAAGCTGTTGATGCAGCCACAGCTCGTGTGGAGTGCGCACGGACCCCCGCGGGACAGGCCCTCCCTGCCTGCTCGTAGGCGTGTGAAATGCCTCCACGAAGCCAGCCTGCCAGGCGTTTCTTGGACAGAGCTTTTCCAGTCACCCCGCCCCCGAAGCTCACAAACAGCTGTTCAGTGCGTCTCAGGGCAGCTGTGCGCTCTACATAACATGCTAACGCACGCACCGGGCAGAGGTGGTGTAATTTAGCTTCCCTGGCCCCACCATGGGGTGGAAGACTAAAACCCCCCAACTGAATAGCCCTCGACCTGAACGCACTCCTTAGGCTCTTGGGCACAAAGGAGGGGTTCGGTCTGAGTGTCTCCGGTCACCCCGAATCAACAGGCAACTCGGGCACACCGACAGAGCGGTTAACTCGGCCCGTCCACACAGCGGTATGCGTTGAAGCTTGCCGGCAGGCGTGTCTGAAACTCGACCAACAACCAATCACATGAATCTCCCGCCCCTGACACACAAGCAGCGGTTTGATTGGCTAGAGCTTGTACTGGCATATGATTCGATTGGCTGACGCTTCTGCCGAGGCTTCAAAAGTTGAACATTGCTCAACTTTTGCAGCGAGCCACGCCAGCAAAGCTCCGCTTCGCTTCCCACCTTCATCTGTGTCATCTGAGTACCACGGAGCCCCGACGCGATCCGGTGCTACGAGAATGACTACCAGACGTTCTCGCCTCACTCTCCCCAGGATGCTCCAGGAGTGGCTCCATTTCAATAATATTCGCTTTCCTTTCTCTCAAACGTCTCAGACTCAGTGTAAGTATCACCTCCGCTCGCTGAAGAGTAAAGGATGATGGTCAGGAGACGAGGCCTCCTTTTATACGGAAGTGAGATGCGCGCGCATTCAGGTAGGCCCGCCCCGGGGCCGGCTAGGTCTATAACCTCAGAAGGTAATTTTGTTGGACGATACATTTTCCTGGAAATTATTGCGATAAACGATAATATTGTTGACCGTTGTTAGACCATTTTAGACCACTGACATAATGATAATATATAATAATAATTCAAGTACAACCTTTCAAACAGAACCTTTTATTGAACATTGTAAATTAAATATATAAAATAGTTAATAATATTGAAATATATAAATGAAATTATAAAAAAATAATTAAATAAATCACACACAACCAAAATAATACATTAAATAGACTCAGGCTTGAAAACAGAGCTCTTGTGGCCAAAACACGCAATTGCATTTCAAAATGCAGTAGTAAAAAAAATGTTAAAATAAATAAAGTAACAGTATATATATATATATATTAAATATAAATAAATAAATAAATAAGAGCACACAAGCAAAACAACCTCCTTAAAACAAAACTCAAGTGTACAGGCCACTGTCCATACAAAGACCCAGATGCCCCAACAGGCCATATCCAAATCTGTAAATCAAAGATTCCGAGCAAGGAACACCAACATGTTTACCTTGTGGGGCTTAAGGCAGGATCTCTCTGGGTAGCAATGTTGCCAGCTGTGCTGAACATTCTCTCTGAGCTAGTGCTTGTTGCACAAATGCACATGTCTTTTTTTGCTAATTTGGCCATTAACCAAGCACTGAGCCTGTTTTCCAGGCCTCAGGCTCGAAAATGACATTCCCAGAACAAATGACCATATCTTCTAAAAGGGTTCAGACTCAACAATATGGTCTGAGATGTATACAAAACATGTTTCTGAAGTGTTTAGCTGAAATACCAAACAGATCATTGTAGCATCCCATAAACCTCATCTTAGTTTGGCAATTCCTCCAACACATCCCATGCTATTAGTCAAATATGTCTATGCATACTGTGACAAGTCTGCATGAATAAATGAATACAGCGAGGGGAAGAAATTGATGGTACATTATGCCATCACTCAACACTCTCCGTTGCTATAATCTTTGTCGAGTGAATTTACACTGAACAAAAATATAAATGCAACACTTTTGGTTTTGCTCCCATTTTTCATGAGATGAACTCAAAGATCTAAAACATTTTCTATATACCCAAAATAACCATTTCTCTCAAATATTGTTCACAAATCTGAAAAGATCTGTGATAGTGAGCACTTCTCCTTTGCCGAGATAATCCATCCCACCTCACAGGTGTGGCATATCAAGATGCTGATTAGACAGCATGATTATTGCACAGGTGTGCCTTAGGCTGGCCACAATAAAAGGCCACTCTGAAACGTGCAGTTTTGCTTTATTGGGGGGGTCTGGGGGGGGTCCGAAAACCAGTCAGTATCTGGTGGTAGGGGTAGGGTTAGGGGTAATGTTGTGAATCGAGTGGCCTATGGTGGTGGTGGTGGGGTTATGGTATGGGCAGGCGTATGGTATGGACGACGAACACAGGCCACTGAATTCACAACATTACCCCTAACCCTACCCCTACCCCTCACACCAGATACTGCCTGGTTTTCGGACCCCCCCAGACCCCCCCAATAAAGCAAAACTGCACGTTTCAGAGTGGCCTTTTATTGTGGCCAGCCTAAGGCACACCTGTGCAATAATCATGCTGTCTAATCAGCATCTTGATATGCCACACCTGTGAGGTGGGATGGATTATCTCGGCAAAGGAGAAGTGCTCACTATCACAGATTTTTTTCAGATTTGTGAACAATATTTGAGAGAAATGGTTATTTTGTGTATAAAGAAAATGTTTTAGATCTTTGAGTTCATCTCATGAAAAATGGGAGCAAAAACAAAAGTGTTGCGTTTATATTTTTGTTCAGTGTATGTGGATCCATGATTTACAAATTCCATTTATTTTCATCTTTATCTTTCGCACACCCTTTCTGATTTCCCTCTCCTGTTGCTCATATAATGTGGTTATACGTGCATCTATGATCAAATGATTGTCTTTCATTATGCTTCCTTGGCTGTTACTGCATGTGTAACTGTGCATGAAATAATGGTTGGCAAGATATCCAATAACTCACTGAGTGACTTCATTCTGCATTGGATGGGCCACCAATAAGCACCATTTAGAGGAAATGTGTTTTCAAATGAGACAAATAGTAGTTTCTCCACTTAGTTTATGCAGCTTTTAACAAGAAAACTTTGAAACAGAAACTTATTATGCATATCTTTAGCTCCTTTAACCATGAAGATGCTTTATGTCTAGAAAAAGTGTTAAAGTGGGATAAAGCATACACATTCCCGTTACCTAAGCAACTTTGGAAAAGCGTAGAGAACACACACACACATTTGTTGCCTGAACGAGTGTTTGAAAGGCGATGCTTCAAACACTGTGTGAACAGCAACTGGCTTGTTGAAAATATGCCTTTAAGGAAGATTCCCCAAGGGAAGTTATTGAGACGTTTGGCTACCCCCACCTGCACACAGAACCTTCTCCGGAGCTCATCGTATCATTCAACTTCAGGTTTCCAGCCATTGTAATTTTTCCCCAAAGGCCAAGGTATATATTCATATTAGGGCTGTCAAACGATTAAAATGTTTAATCAGATTAATCACAGCTTAAAAATTAATTAATCATGATTAATCACCATTCGAACTATGTCCAAAATATGCCATTTCTTTATGTATATTGTTGTGGGAATGGAAAGATAAATGAAAGAAGGCGGATATATCCATTTAACATACAGTATGTTTATTATAACATTTTTCTGCATGTCAAAATGAAAGACAACCAACACACCTATCAATCATCAAACCGTGGGGTCTTAATTCATTACGTGTTGATTTCTATCAACGGGGGAGTACTTCAGGAAAGTCGATAGAGGGCGTGGGGGGCGGCTAGTGGAGTACTTCGTGACCACAGAGTGTGAACGTTGTGATCAGCTGTTTTAGCGCAGTTCTCCAGTGAAGGGGGGGGGGGGGAGGAGAGAAAGTCTCCCTCCGCAGCCGGTTGGCGTAGTTTTGGCACAATTCCGTTGTACAGACCGACGTTAACAGCAGCCCTGTCTGTGCACACGGAGACCGACTCTGTCGTCCGGTGATCTAACCGCCTTCTGGAAAAGCACGTCGGTACGCAAATGCGCTTTGTGACACAAGTTTCAGATTACGCACATAACCTGCGTACCAGTTATGTGCACAACTGTACTACAGCAAAAGTATTCTCCGTCGGGACTTCCTGCAACAACACCGACATTATCAAAGATGTTCTATTGAGAAGACGATCACTACGTGACAAAAGTTTTCAAAACCGTTTCTGGTCTTCGGTATTTCCAGACAAGTGGCTACTAAAATCAATCTTACTAACTGCTGTCTGTGCAATTTACTCCGCGCGACTTTATTTTGCTTACTTTAACATCATTTTTCATGGTGGGGCTAAGCCATTTATTGGTATGGGTGTAGCCTACCCCAGCCATACCCTGGCGCTGCCACTGGTGGGATGTATGGGGCGGGCCATTCTGCACATGCGTTAAATGCGTTAAATATTTTAACTCAATTAATTCAAAAAATTAATTACCGCCGTTAACGCGATAATTTTGACAGCACTAATTCATATATCTTCATTTGCAATGCATCCAGAAAAAACCTTAGTAAACTTTCTTGGCATTTAAGAAATAAGACATTCAACAATTGATTTGCAAGAAAGCTGCAAACATAAACTTTTGGCAGGTGGCAGCCCTGCGCCACGGCCATATGCACAGGAGCCCTGCATAGGTCTGTTTTCTTATTCCCCTCACTCACCAGCAGTTGTATCGGCTTCCGCCTGCACCTGCTAACATCCTGGTATTCATACAAGCTTGGCCCTGTAAAACAGAGTTCATTTTGAAAAGTATGATTTTATATTTTCCCCAAATTGGTTTTGTCTGTGTTTTAGTAGAACAGTGCCCCTGGTGACACATCAGTAGAAGTCAAGGCCAGGATTGCTAATGCAGCATGGGAAACGGCAAGCGGCTTCCAAAACAGAAAAACAACAAAATGATAATGAATTCAGATTACAAATCTTTTTAAAGCTAGGAAATGTTTGGCTTAGATGAAGCCAATCCAGTAGCATTTACAATAGTTCAGCATATTGAATTCTAATGTACTTACAGGAGTCTTACTTCTTTGAGTTTGTATTGTCTCCTAATGGTTAAATCAATCAATCAATCAATATTTATTTATATAGCCCAATATCACAAATGTTACATTTGTCTCAGTGGTCTTCACAGTTTGTACAGAATATCAGTATGACAATACGACACCCTCTGTCCTCAGACCCTCTGTCCTTAGACCCTCACATCGTACAAGGAAAAACTTCCAGAGAAAACCCACAGTTTAAAGGGAACATGGGAGAAACCTCAGGGAGAGCAACAGAGGAGGGATCCCTCTCCCAGGACGGACAATAGATGCCGTGTGTAAATTGAAGAGATAATACATTTTACAGCCTATAGACCGAATGGTAGGAAATGCATGTGTCTGTAATAAGAAGATGAATCCACGAGGATGTCAACAATCCTGTGGGAGCCATCAGGGAAGTAGTATGGTGAGAGTCTGGTAGGACCGCAGAGACAGGTTCAGCCACGACTCGAAGTCCAGGACTCAGATCCAGTGCTCAGGATAGAGGATCCAGGACACACGACCACAGCAACATGATCAGCCTCGACTCAGGATCCCAGCGTATATATGGACACAAAAAAGAGATTTGGGGGAAGCTGGGTTAATCAGAACATGAGAGTACACAGGTACAAACAGCCAGAAAGACGGAGTAAATGCATTATGGTAATTTCTATTGTTGCGTTGGATAAAAGCATCAGAAAAATGTAATGCAATGAAAGCGCTGTTTTGTGTTTGTGAAAAGATTGTTTCACTTGCAGTACTGCTTTCCCCTTCTGTCTATCATGTTGTGAGTAACACAATGGTGACCAATGAGAAGAGGGCTCCTTTAACCTGTTCAACCCGGAGGCCCCCGCTCACCTGTGTCTCAGGGCTTCTTAACATTTAAAAACCTATGAATGTGTCATACCGACTTAAGGGGAGAAACTCAGCTAACTCACGATACAAAAAATGTTTACCGAAACAAAACACAAGTCTCACAAGAAGCGTCTAAATGTGCCCTGAGCGAAAAAATGCTAACGCACTTAGCACAGGTATAAATACCCTTATTACATATCGGATCTGCACAAACAAGATATCGGTTAGCAAGCTGAGATTCCAGGAATATAAGTATCATCACTGAGCGATCAGAACTCGCGACAGGGGAAGCAAACACAGACATCACAACACAGAGCTTTACGGAGCAAACACGGTCAATTTGTCTTACCTTTTGCTGTTTCTGATCAAAAGTTGTGTTCAATGGCATCAAAACGCTGCTGAAGGTTAATCCAATGGTTAATCCAATGTGTCTGTGTCACTTTGAAATGATTACTGATAATCCATCTTCATATTTACTAGTTTGAGCCTAGGTTTCAGTTTTCAGAGCGTAACATAGCTTTCGACTACGTGCGCGCCGTCACACTCACTCCTCAATGGTAACGTGTGTGTGGAACTTCCCCTTTGATTCTATTGGCTCTAACGGTTCAAAAGAGGTGTCAATCACCAAAATCGACCAATGGGTTCCAGAGAACCGGCAAATACACCCAAATGACCCCTAAAGTGGTTTTTTTTCTTCTTCTAAATCTCTCTAAAAAGGTAAAATTTAACTTGTTTTGCATCAATAGGCGCTTTCACACCGGGGTACTTTTCCCAGAAATAGTTCCGATAGTTCCTGGGGATGTTGCGTTCACATCAAAAAGATATTTTTTCGGGGACCTTTTCACCCTAACCCATCTTAGTATGTGAGCAGGGACTCCCCAGGAAAGTCCCTGCTAGAGAGCAGGGACTTTCCTGGGGAGAAAAAGGTTCCAATTTCTGATTGGCTGGGCGAATTGCAAACCACACCCCGTAAAACTCTGAAAAGTTTTTGTGAAGCCGCCATTTTATTTCCTCACCAACGGAGAGAGACTAACTTATGGCAACACAAATAAAATAAAACGTGGGATCGGTGGAGTGATGAGGAGGTGTCGGCGCTTCTGGCGATTTATCCGGGGTTTCGGGTGGCGATTTACTGCCACCCAAAGTCCCGGACTCCGGGGGGCTCCGGGACTCCGGCTGGCAGTATACGCCGTGAAGCTGTTTGCGGCCTGCCAGTAAACCCAAAGCAGAAGAAGAAGAAGTGACGTCAGCAGCTTCATTTGCGTAATCCTCCCTCAGGGACTTATTCCGGTGTGAACGCGATTTACTAGATAGTTCCGGGGAAATAAAAGTTCCAGGAACTATTTCTGGGAAAAGTGTTAAAGCGCCTATTCTTGATACAGGGTATTTAGGATTCCTAAAGCTTTTAGTCTACCATCCCATCATTCAAGGGTAGTTTTCACTACAAGTAATGTGTTTTCTTTGGACGGACACTATCATTTACATTTTTTTACTATGTTCAATCTGAATTTACTTTAAAATAAAAACATTTATATTGATTCTGACTTTTCTACATCCAATTCACAGGTGTATCATTGCTTTGAGAAAAAGGATTATTAATTTAACCCTTTTAGAAGTGAAGTTATAGTCATTTGTTCTGGGAATGTCATTTTCGAGCCTGAGACCTGAAAAACAGGCTCAGGGCTTAACAGGTTAATAAATGGTGTCTGCACCGTTTCCACAAAGCTGAATAAGACATCTTACAAACATTTCTTTCTGAGTGGCACTTGTGTGGGTAACATGAGATGGCCGATACAAACTGTTAAACATAAAGGGTCTTCAAAAGACAGTACACTACTGAGTATATTGGGTATTGTTAGAAATAAAAATCAATGTTGATATGGCGTAACTTGAATTAAATACAATGTATTTAATTTAAATCTGTTTTATTCTAAAAACCGAAGATTCACACATGACTTCCGGTTTTACGCTAGTGAATTTCGTCATTTCCGGTTAGCATGTAGCGAAATGCTACGTTTTCAAACCGTGAATCAAAGGTGAAATGACATGTGATGTTGTACCCTAAACACACTGGGATTAACACTCATTTATTGCCGCTGAATCACGTTTATCAGGGAATGTTTAAATAACCACAGACATCAGAATGATGTAATTTAGCAACAGAAAAAGGCAGGAATTGCATTGGACCCGCCCCCGACGACGCTGGCCAATAGGAGAAGACCTCAGATGACAACAGGAAGAGCCAGCCAAGAATCAATCTCTTTCTCCTGACCTCGGCTGACCAACACATGGGGAGAGAGCCTCCACTCGCACATTCCATTTGTACACCACCGCATCTTTTGTGTAATTAAATGCTGTTAACTTTTATAAGCTTCCCTTGACTCTTTTCAGTCTGTCCTGCTCTCAGGGTTCAAGAATTACTAACAGTATAAGATACAGTATGTTGGCCAAAGTAATGTATTGACTTTTCTACCACTTTGAATATAAAAATAGTCAGGTTTGGCGACCTTTAAGCCTTCCTATACACCTTATGAGATATGACCAGATGGGAGTGTGAGTCTTTTCACAGAGGAAGGCTGTAAGTGGCCACATACTCAGTCACCTCCTCTCACACACATTCAATTGCAGGCTATGAGTAATCAGTCCACCTTCCTGCACTCAAGTCACTACACAAACACACTGTACACTGCTACACACACATTTGCAAAGGCTATTAGGGGTCCCCACCTGCACTCAACTTCAGGAATGATTGATAGAGCTTTCACTGCGCCACACAGTCTGTTTAGTCATACTGATTGCCCTGCGTGTGTGTGTGTGTGTGCGCGCGCGCGCACCTGTGATCGTGTGCATTTGATCCAAGTGTTCCGAAAAGCTGCTGCAGCAAAGGAGAAATGCTTTTCTTTTAGTGTTTCATAAAGTGAATGTATGTGTAAAGAAAGTTTCAAATATGCATGTGCAGAATATACTGTGTGTGTGTGTGTGTGTGTGTGTGTGTGTGTGTGTGTGTGTGTGTGTGTGTGTGTGTGTGTGTGTGTGTGTGTGTGTGTGTGTGTGTGTGTGTGTGTGTGTGTGTGTGTGTGTGTGTGTGTGTGTGTGTGTGTGTGTTTTTTAGGGACTCAAACTATACTTAACAATTAGGGTTGAAATATTGCCTTAATTTAAGCTTATTTTTAAAGAAACTGAAAACATCTGTCATTAAAACGCAGGGCTAGCTCAAAGGCACACAGCACTTGATACAGTCTAGTGCCTGATTTTGTCAACCTCCTTATTAAGCTTACTGATCCCTCTCCTGTAGCCCTCACTGGACAGCTGTGTTTACTTTCCTACACGTGGCTAGTCGCATAGCATCATCCATATGGACTCTAGTTTGTTCAGATATGTGCTTTAAGTCGCTCACATCTGTCTGGATCCATGCTGGGTCTGGTCCATAGACTGGTCTGATCCTGACGTTTGAAAAGGGAGGCAGGGGAAGCTACATATAGCCCTGGTGTTGCTTCAGGTAGTTAGCCTTCTAGCTAAACCAGCTCCTTGAAAAAGAGCACGTATACTGCCTTCCTCTGTCCTTGACTCCTGCCTATGTCAGGCTGATCAGGTTTTCCCTCCAGTGTCCTCAGGGTTGGCGTCATGGGGGGTCATTCGCGGGCCATGCCCCTCCAAATGAGTCACTGTGCCCCCCCAACGCAGGGTGGGCAAGCCTTGCCACTTTGCCGTTTTGTTTTTTAAATCATATAAGTGAAAACGTTTCCACTAAAGTTTTTTTTGTGTGAAATACATCAGAAATAAAGAATACAAATATAAAACACAGCCTGAGGTGTGCTCACTGCTGCTCTCTGATTGGTGTGTTGCTTGACCAATGACCCCCGACTTTTGTTTTGTTATCATTATGTGTGTTTAGATGAAAGCCCGTGGCGATCTGTTCATCTGTTACACTGATTATACAGTAAAGCCATCGAAAATAATACGATATACAGTACAGTACAAGTAGCCTCCTTCTGGGTCTCTGTGTTTCATTCAAGCTCGGCTCTGTGTGTGGCACGATCGCATTTTGTGAGTGCGCGAGCGGTAACGTGGAATGTTGTTAGCATCTGGTTAGCTAGCTATGCTAACGGATATAAAGAGCTGTTTCTACACCAAGGTGGAGGAGAGTCCTCTCCTGTCAGACTGAGAGGATCTTATAACGTCAGCTCAGTGAGGTAAGGACTCTCTCAGTGTTTAGATAGTTAACTTTAGTGTAGGTTATCTCAGTGGGTCTCAAACGGTTTGGTCACCATTTATGTAAACAAGTATTTGCGAGGAATACCTTTATATGATCATTATAGTTATTAAAAAAATAAGAGAATAAATGAAAAACGGGTATGAAATACTATAGGACAGTAACACAAGAATACAGTTTAAAAGGGGAGTGATTAGTAAAATATCCATAAAGAAAAAGTAAATCTGTTTACAGTTGTGTTTCATATGGATGCTGAGAGATCCATAGCTCTCTTCATTTAGCTCTCAAAGTGCACCAGATTGATCCATTTAACTTCAATATTTAAAAAATAATCTTCCTGGGGGAGCATGCCCCCAGACCCCCCTAGAGGAGGTCCACCCCCACCTAAAACATGTTCACATGGATAGAATACTAAATACATTTGCACACTTTTTGTATGGTGGCCTATGTCCATAGGTTTCTGTTTTGGTGGTCGTGCCACAACCGTGCATGCATGCACAAGTCATAGGTGCGCTATACAATAGCACTACACCCCTGCAATGTGTGTGAAAGACAATAGACTTTACAGCATGTTTTTTTAAATTGAAGTTGCGTTGGTGTTTGTGTGTTGGTTGTTGACGGCAGTGTGTGCCCCCCCTTGGTAAATGATTGCCCCCCCCATTCGATTTGTTCTAGAGCCGACCCTGAGTGTCCTCCTCTCTGATACGAGGAGTGAAGCAGGTAGGACCCAAACGCAGATAACATTTGATAATACCTTTATTGCAAGGGCTCTTATCTAATATATAACTTGAACATGGATAAACAAAACACTCCACGGTGAACTCAGTCACAAACAAAAGAAGCACCAACACTGAACACAGGAAGAGACAAGACTAAATACAGGGCGGGGTAATCACAAGACGAGAAACAGCCGGGCAGGGGAGGAGAAACACAAGGGCCACAGGTGAACACAATCAGATAACTAGACACACCAGGGGAACTAACGACGGGAGGAAAAACACAGGGAAAAGGACCAGACAATAACCCAGGAGGAAAACATGACAGAGAGAACAGCAAAAACACCCAAACCTAGACATAGAAATGTGACATGACATGAGAATCGTGACAGAACCCCCTCCTCAAGGGACGGATTCTAGACGTCCCTAAACACCAAAACAAAAATCCAACAACGTCCAGCGGGGTGGGTGGAGGGGGTCCGGAGGACGGGCCTTGGCTGACAGCCCAGGGCAAGGCAGAGTTCGAAGAGGGGGTCTAGGGCGGACGGCCCGGGGGCAAGGCAGAGTTCGAAAAGGGGTTTTCGGGCGGACGGCCCGGGGGCAAGGCAGAGTTCGAGGAGGGGGTCTCGTGCGGACGGCCCGGGGGCAAGGCAGAGTTCGAGGAGGGGCGAAGACCGGACAGCTCCGGAGGCCGGGCAGGAGCCGGTGTCGACCGGACAGGATCCGGAGCCGGTGGGACAGGTGTCGGCAAGATTCCCCACGGAAGAGGACACAGGGCCGGCAGGAGAGCAGTCGGCGGAACCTCCAACGGCACGGGACATGGAGTTGGCAGGACCCCCAGCGGAAGAGTAGTCGGCGGGACCTCCAACGGCACAGGACATAGGGTTGGCAGGACCCCCGGCAGGAGAGTAGTCGGCAGGGCCTCCAACGGCACAGGACATAGGACTGGCAGAACCCCCGGCAGAAGAGTAGTCGGCGGGACCTCCAACGGCACAGGACATAGGGTTGGCAGGACCCCCGGCAGGAGAGCAGTCGGCGGGACCTCCAACGGCACAGGACATAGGGTTGGCAGGACCCCCGGCAGAAGAGTAGTCGGCGGGGCCTCCAACGGCGCAGGACCCCCGGCAGGAGAGTAGTCGGCGGGGCCTCCAACGGCACAGGACATAGAGTTGGCAGGACCCCCAGCGGAACCTCCAACGACACTTGGGTAGGGACTTGAGTGGGAACTCGAGAGGTGACTCGAGAGGTGACTCGAGAAGAGACTCGAGAGGGGACCTGAGAGGGAACTCGAGAAGAGATTTGAGAGGGGACCTGAGAGGGAACTCGAGAGGAGACTTGAGAGGGAACTCGAGAGGGGACCTGAGAGGGAACTTGAGAGGGAACTCGAGAGAGGGCTTGAGAGGAGACTCGAGAGGTGACTTGAGAGGGGACTCGGGTAGGAACTTGAGAGGAGACTTGAGAGAGGACACGGGAGGATACTTGAGGGGGAACTCGAGAGGAGACTTGAGAAGGGACTCGAGAGGGGGAACTCGAGAGGAGACTTGAGAAGGGACTCGAGAGAGGGCTTGAGAGTTGACTTGAGAGGTGACTTGAGAGGGGACTCGGGTGGGAACTTGAGAGGAGACTCGAGAGGGGACTCGAGAGGAGACTCGAGGGGGGACCTGAGAGGGAACTTGAGAGGGGACTCGAGAGGGGACCTGAGAGGAGACTCGAGAGAGGGCTTGAGAGGGAACTCGAGAGGTGGCTTGAGAGGGGACTCGGGTGGAGACTCGAGAGGTGGCTTGAGAGGAGACTTGAGAGGGAACACGGGAGGATACTTGAGGGGGAACTCGAGAGGAGACTTGAGGGGGAACTCGAGAGGAGACTTGAGAAGGGACTCGAGAGAGGGCTTGCAAGGGAACTCGAGAGGTGACTTGAGAGGTGACTTGAGAGGGGACTCGGGTAGGAACTTGAGAGGAGACTCGAGAGGGGACTCGAGAGGGAACTCGAGAGGATACTTGAGAGGGGACTCGAGAGAGGGCTTGCAAGGGAACTCGAGAGGTGACTTGAGAGGTGACTTGAGAGGGGACTCGGGTAGGAACTTGAGAGGAGACTCGAGAGGGGACTCGAGAGGGGACTCGAGAGGAGACTCGAGAGGATACTCGAGAGGAGGCTCGAGAGGGAACTCGAGAGGAGACTCGAGAGGAGACTCGAGAGGTAGCTCGAGAGGAGACTTGGGACGGTTGGTTCGCCAACAGAACACGAGGGAGACGAGGTGCTGGAGTCGGCCGGTACGCCGACAGGACTCGGGGAGCTGGCTTTGGCTGGAGAGCCAACAGGAGACGAGGTGCTGGAATCGGCCGGTACGCCGACAGGACTCGGGGAGCTGGCGTCGGCCGGTAAGCCAGTCCTGGAGCCGAAACTGGAGTCGGGACCATGGCTACTGGGGCCGGTACTGAAGCCGGAACCATGGCTGCTGGGGACGGAACCATGGCTGTGTGGGCCGGTTCCGTAGCCGGAACCATGGCTGCTGGGCACGGAACCGGAACACGGGACCATGGCTGTGTGGGATGGTACTGGAGCACGAAACCATGGCTGTGTGGGCCGATACTGGAGCATGGAGCCATGGCTGCTGGGGCCTGTACTGGGGCTGGAGCCATGGCTCTTGGGGCTCGGGCTGCTAGCTTAGCCTTGCGACTCCTTCTCTTAGCAGCCGCCTGAATACTCCGTGGACCTCCATAAGCCAGCCGAGTTCCAGAATACGACTCCTGGACAGGAGCAGGAACTGGGGCAGAAGCATGGGTTGACTTCAGACGGAACCCAGCGAGGCGTATGGTACCAGGTTGGGAATTGGGAGACAGGGAGCTAGCATGCCTGGGGCTAGCAGGCCGGGAATCACACACCGGGAGGATCTTTGAAATCCAGCCAGGTAAGAACTTCACCAAACTTGGTTTCTCTCTAGCCATCTGGCGCGCCTCCGATAACACAGCCTCTCGCTGCTGAACTCCGGGTGCTCTCTTCCATCGATCCGAGCAGTTAGCCAAAAAAAAGGAAAAATTAAATAATTCCAGCTCGAACGGATCTGCTGGGCCCATTTCTTTTGGTGCTTTCTGATACGAGGAGTGAAGCAGGTAGGACCCAAACGCAGATAACATTTGATAATACCTTTATTGCAAGGGCTCTTATCTAATATATAACTTGAACATGGATAAACAAAACACTCCACGGTGAACTCAGTCACAAACAAAAGAAGCACCAACACTGAACACAGGAAGAGACAAGACTAAATACAGGGCGGGGTAATCACAAGACGAGAAACAGCCGGGCAGGGGAGGAGAAACACAAGGGCCACAGGTGAACACAATCAGATAACTAGACACACCAGGGGAACTAACGACGGGAGAAAAAACACAGGGAAAAGGACCAGACAATAACCCAGGAGGAAAACATGACAGAGAGAACAGCAAAAACACCCAAACCTAGACATAGAAATGTGACATGACATGAGAATCGTGACACTCTCAAAGGGTGTTTAAGTGATTAAAACATAATTTTCCTTCTCCATATTTGCTATCTAGTTTTGTTTCGTTTAATTACATTTCAAACCTTTATTTAACCAGGTGAATCCCATTTAGATCATCGATCTCTTTTTCAAGGGAGACCTGCAGCAAGTAGGTTCCACACGAAGACATAAAAACAGTAAACAACAGAAAAACAAAAAGGACATCATACAACATTTACATAGCTAACGAGATGTACAAGTACCAACAGTATCAGATTGCATAGCATCTATCCAAGCTTTACAAACATGCAGTGGAACCAGATTGCTCAGTTTCCATTCCTTTTGCAGACTGTTCCAAGCAAGAGGAGCTGCACACATAAAAGCTTTTTTCCCTAAGTCAGTCCTAGCACTTGGCACATCTAACAAAGTCACACCATGAGATCTCAGGAAATAGCTACTTTCAACTCTCCGTGTGATCAGAGAGCAGATGTACGATGGTAGTTTACCCAACATGGCTTTGTAGATGAACATGTACCAATGACTGAGCCTCCGTACAGTGAGTGAAGGCAAACCTGCCCTGGCATACAGGGTACAGTGATGAGTAAGTGCTTAATACAAATCTCAGTGCACTGTGATAGGTGGCATCTAACTTGAACAGGTGCATTCATATAGATCAGATCACCGTAGTCCAGCACAGGTCACAGAGCTTTTTCCTGGCCTCAAGCGAGAAACGGGACTTGTTTCTGAAAAAGACTTCACCCTCAGCTTTCTAAGCAGGTTATTGACCTGAAGTTTAAAAGAGAGACAATCATCAAGCCAGATACCCAGGTATTTATAACAGGCAACCACTTCAAGTACTTTTCCTTGCGTAGTAACAATATCCAAAGTGGTCTCCGGTGTCTTTTTGACTTTCGAAAAAAGCATTACCTTAGTTTTTATCAACATTTAAAAGAAGCTTGAGCTGAGTCTGAATAATGTTAAAAACAGCCTGCAATTTAACACCAGCCTCCTGAATGGAGGGACCTGCACAGTACATCACGGTATCGTCCACATAAAAATGTAAAATCGCTTCATCCACATTTTGACCTAAACTGTTGATATAGATGGAGAATAATAGATGTTTACACTCTGTCTAACTCTCTCTCATTCAAACGTCAATCACTCACTCTGGCGCTCCTGCTGCCCCCTAGTTGTTGGCGGTGTCAACAGCTTCTTTGGGCGCAGTTTGGTGCGCTCCGAGTTGCTCCTATCTGTTGCATTGAAGAGGTGCGGACTGCGCATGCACCACTTATAACGAGAGTCAATGGGCAAAGATTTCTGCACCCCAAGCAGGAAACATGTGACTTATGCGTAACTTTAGACATCTTAAAACAATTTTTATCGATATTTTATAGTAGATTATACATTTAACTGACACCAACGTTATAATATGTACCTTGTTCATTCCAATAAAAATGTAAAAAAAAATGTAAATATATTTGAATGATATTGACACTATATTTCGTCAGGATCGGACTGTCAATTCAGTGGCGGAAACATACTGGACCATGTTTATTCCCCTTTCCGACATGGATATAAGGCTCTCCCTCGCCCTCCCTTCGGCAAATCAGACCACATCTCACTTCTGCTGCTGCTGCCTGCTTACAGGCAGAAACTGAAATGGGACAGACCGGTGACACGGACACTACAGCACTGGAGCGAGGAGTCAGACTCAGCTCTGCAGGACTGCTATGAATCCACGGAGTGGTGTGTGTTTGAGGACAATAACATCAACACACACACGGACACGGTCATTTGCTACATTGGGAAATGCATCGATGACGTGGTACCAAAGGTTACTGTACGGACATTCCCGAATCAAAAGCCCTGGATAAACAGCGAGGTATGAACTCCGGAGAGCAATCAGCAGTGAAAAGAGACAATATAGAGACAAGGTGGAGTCTGACTTCAAAGGTTGTAACACCCGGAACATGTGGGCGGGACTAAGAACAATGACAGACTACAAAGGAGCAGCGAGGGTGCTGCGGGACTGTCTGCATGCCATCTCTCCCAGATGAACTGAACAGTTTTTTTGCACGATTTGAGAGCGGCCAGGCTGTGGAGGCACAGAAGGACCAGGAGCCCTGCCCTTTTGTTTTAAACAGGGCAGATGTGTGCAAATCCTTTCAAAGGGTTAACCCACACAATGTTCCTGGACCTGATGGCACTCCTGGCCGTTTCTCAGGGTGTGTGCCAGACCCGGTGTCATGGGCGGGCCCCATGGGGCCGGGCCCGCCCATCCAGGATTTGGGCCCGCTGTTTTAATCAGGGCTGAATACCACATTTTTATTGTTTTATTATTATGTTTATTGTTGTTATTTGTAGGGCTTTGTCCTAATATTTATTTTTGTATTAGTTTAATATCATTTTTTAATTTTTGCTAGGAAATTCTGAATGAAAGGCTGCGCGCAAGACTGGTTTTTCGCTGGGTTGAGTCCATAGACTGGTTGAGTCGTGTGGGTTTTTGAGTGAGATGCGGCACAGCAGCCTGTCAGTTAGTTTACTCTTGCTAGTGGTTCACGAAAGGAATATGGCAACTCAGCGCCAGATGCAGGCACATTAGAAGAAACCAGTTAGGCCTACGTACCAACGAGCAAGCAAGTCAGCTGGCAATCAATTATATTTTGAAGAGAAATTTACTCTCAAGCCGGCTCTCTCACAAACTCCTGCTCTGTGCGCAAGCAGACCACTGCACAGGCTCTCTGCCTCTCTCGCTCAACCTCACTCCACCTCTCCACCCTGTGTGCGCTCAAGTTTGCCTGCGTGCTTGCCCAAGTTGGCACAGCGTTACAAATGTGCCACAAAACCAACCAATGGATACATAAGACCGTCAACAGCCTTATGGCAACCTAAAACCCCTCTCTTTCAACAATTCACGAGCGCCTCCCTCCTCCCCGCCCCGTTGACAAATCGCGAGCATTTCCCGGGGAATGTAAGTGTCGTGGTGGGCCCGCCCTGGTAAATCAAATGCCCGCCCAGAGATGTATGTCTGCCGCCGGGTCTGGTGTATGCAGCTCAGCTGGCAGAGGTGTTCACAGACATCTTCAACAGGTCCCTGCTGCAGTCTGTAGTCCCCACATGCTTCAAACACTCCACCATCTATACACTCCCCAAAAAGACAAATCACCAGCCCAGTAGCACTCACCTCCATCCTCATGAAGTGCTTTGAGCAGTTAGTCAAAACCTTCATCACCTCCTCCCTCCCTGACTCTCTGGACCCCCTGCAGTTTGCCTACAGAGCAAACAGGTCCACAGACGACGCCATAGCCCTCACCATCCACACTGCCCTCTCACACCTGGACCAGAGGAATACTATGTGAGAATGCTGTTCATTGATTACAGTTCAGCTTTCAACACCATTGTGCCCTCCAAGCTGGTCATCAAGCTCATTTAAAAACGATTTTTGGTCGAGCCAAAGTGCTGTACATGTAATAAAAGCACACTACAATAACATATGAAAGACAAGACATTTACAACAGAAATATAAAGACAAAACACAGGCAAATGTGAAGAAGTGTGTCTTCAGAGAACATTTAAAAACACCTAGGGTCTGGGCCGACCTCACATGGAGGAGCAGAGTGTTCCAGAGCCTGGGGCCAGCTGCTGCGAAGGCTCGGTGCCCTCGGGTTTTGAGCCTGGTCTTAGGCACTACCAGCAGCAGCTGGTCAGCAGACCTTAAGGCTCTGCCTGGGGTGTAGCGATGGAGGAGTTCAGCTATATAAGCCGGAGCCAGCCCATTTAGTGCTTTAAAAACAAATAAAAGGAGTTTAAAATCAATTCGGAACCAAATTGGAAGCCAGTGCAATGAGGCCAGAATTGGGGTGATGTGGTCACGCTTTTTGTGGCCAGTCAGAATACGCGCAGCTGCGTTCTGCACTAGCTGCAGGCGTCTAATTGAGGCCTGGTCCATACCCACATACAGAACGTTGCAATAGTCCAGTCTCGAGGTAACAAAGGCGTTAATAACCCTTTCTAGGTCTTTAAAAGATAAAAACTACTTGGTCTTGGCCAATAGTCGTATTTAAAAAAAGCAGGTCTTGACTACGGTGCTGACCTGCTTGTCGAATTTAAAAGTGCTAGTGAAGGTCACTCCAAGGTTCATGACAGAGGGGAGGATATTTGTATTGAGGGAGCCCAGAATATCAACCGGAGAGGCTGGAGGTCGGGGTCCAAAAAAGATGACCTCTGTCTTGCTCTCGTTGAGGTTAAAGAAATGTTTGCTCATCCAGGATTGTATCTCTGTTAAGCAGTCATCAACTGCTGTAGTGAGTTATTGATGTTTGCATTGAGAGGCAGATAGATCGTCGGCGTAGCAGTGGAAGGGAATGTTGTGTTTTGTGAGAATTGAACCTAGGGGCAGTATGCACAGTAGAAAAAGGATGGGGCCTTGAGGAACCCCACAGGTAAGAGGGGCTTTAGCAGAGGAGAAGGCACCTAGCTGCACTGAGAAGCTACGGTCTGTCAGGTAGGACCTGAACCATGTAAGGGCAGAGCCTGTGATGCCTGCGGACTGTTCAAGCCGTGACAACAGGATGCTATGGTCCACAGTGTCGAAGGCAGCAGTCAGGTCTAACAGCACCAAGACAGCTGGGCTGCCTGAGTCGGCGGCTAGGAGCAGATCATTAAAAACTCTTAAAAGGGCTGTTTCAGTGCTGTGCATGGGTTTGAAGCCAGACTGAAACTTTTCATGAATGCCATGTGTGGTTAAGAACGACTGCAGCTGGACATAGACTACTCGCTCCAGGGCTTTAGATAAAAAAGGTAGCTGGGAGATGGGCCTAAACTGTGCGAGAATGGAAGGGTCGAGATTTTTCTTTTTAAGTAAGGGCTGCACCACGGCATGTTTAAAGGTTTGGCTCTATGAAACCTAATGTACTTATATGATTCTGTTTTCTTCAAGTTTGTATCTTCTTGGTCGAATGCACTTATTGCATGTCGCTTTGGATAAAAGCGTCAGCTAAATGAAATGTAATGTAAAGGCAGCTGCGACACATCCTGAGCTAAGAGAGGTGTTTATAAGTAATAAAATACTTGCTCCAACTGATTCGAAAACATCTCTGAGAAGGCGAGAGGGAATGCTGTCTGAGGTGCAGTTTGTCGGCCGCAGGTGCTTGACTACATCCGAGAGAGAAGAGAGGGATACAGGCTCAAAGTGGTCAAGGACAGCAGGGCACAGAAAGGGAGCAGGATCTGGGGTAACACTAGTATAGGCTAGCCTTAGAGCAGATACTTTTTCGATAAAAAATGTAAGAAACTTATCACAGAGAGTAGTCGATGGCACAATTGAATATACATCACAGGGATTAATGATCGAGTTGAGGACATTAAATATAACCTGAAGTTTATGGCTGTTTTTGGAGATTAACAGAGAAATATGCTCTGTTTTGGCTGCTTTGACTGCCGTCTGGCAGTCAGAAAGGCAAGAACGAAGGATTTCAAAGGAGACATGGAGTTTATCCTTCTTCCATTTTCTCTCTGCACGCCTGCAAGCGCGTCTGAGAGCACGAGTACAGTCATTGAGCCACGGCTCTGAGAGAACTTTGGTGCGTCTAAGCGTAAAAGGAGCAACAGAATCCAATATTTGGGTACATGTCGAGTCAAACATGGAGATAAGCTCATCCGCACTAAGAGCACAGTTCACCTCTAATTTACAGATCAGGGAAGCATTAAAAACATCAGAAAACTGTGAGGCAGTCAAGGGGTCAATTGAACGCAGACAACGCGCAGGGGCACGTGATTCGACTCCTGCGGAGGGGATCGAGGTTGTAAACAGAACCGGTAAATGGTCTGAGATACGCGTTGCTGCACAGATTTCATCCACAGAGACAGACAGATTTGGTGAGGAGCTTGACGCTTGTGAACTATCAGCAGGAGGGCGGGGGGAGCCTCGCTGCGGGGAAGCAGTGTGTGGACCTGTTAGCACAACTTACATTGCATTTAGCTGACGCTTTTATCCAAAGCGACTTACAATAAGTGCGTTCGACCAACAAAATAGAAACTTGAAGAAAACAGAATCATATAAGTACATCAGACTTCATAGAGCAAAAACATTTCAAGTGCTACTCAACTGGCTTTAGGTAAGCCAGCCCTTTATTAGTATATAAGTGCTTTGTTAATAGTTATATCGCTCGAAGTGGAGTCGAAAGAGATGAGTTTTCAGTCTGCGCCGGAAGGTGTGTAAGCTATCTGCTGTCCTGATGTCAATGGGGAGCTCATTCCACCATTTTGGAGCCAGGATAGCAAACCCACGTGTTTTTGCTGATGGGAACTTGGGTCCCCCTCGCAGCGAGGGTGCAGCGAGCTGTTTGGTTGATGCAGAGCGGAGTGCACGTGCTGGGGTGTACGGTTTAACCATGTCCTGGATGTAGGAAGGGCCAGATCCATTCGCAGCATGGTACGCAAGTACCATTGTCTTGAAGTGGATTCTAGCAGTTATCGGAAGCCAGTGAAGGCAGCGGAGGAGCGGCGTGGTGTGGGAGAATTTAGGAAGGTTGAAGACCAGGCGAGCAGCTGCATTCTGGATGAGCTGCAGAGGTCGGATGGCACATGCAGGTAGACCAGCCAGGAGGGAGTTGCAGTAGTCTAGGCGTGAGATGACGAGAGCCTGGACCAGAACCTGCGTCGCTTTCTGGGTCAGCTGGGGACGCATCCTCCTGATGTTGTAAAGCGTGTATCTGCAGCAGCGGGTTGTAGCAGCGATGTTTGCAGTGAAGGACAGGTTGTTATCTAGGGTCACACCCAGATTCCTTGCAGTCTGAGTCGGGGAAACAACAGAGGTGCCGATGTTGATTGTTAGGTCAAGAGTGGGACAATCTTTTCCCGGAAGGAAAAGCAGTTCAGTCTTGTCAAGGTTGAGCTTGAGGTGATGAGCAGACATCCACTGAGAGATGTCAGCTAGACAAGCAGAGATGCGTGCGACGACCTGGGTCTCTGAGCGGGGAAAGGACAGAATTAATTGGGTGTCGTCAGCGTAGCAGTGGTATGAAAAACCATGCGGGCTAATGACTGATCCGAGTGAGTTTGTGTACAAGGAGAAGAGGAGGGGACCAAGAACAGAGCCCTGAGGGACCCCTGTAGTTAATTGACAAGGGTCGGACTCGGACCCTCTCCAAGTAACCCTGTAGGTGCGGTCTTTGAGGTATGAGGTGAGGAGGGAAAGTGCAGAGCCTGAAACTCCCAAGTTCTTGGAGAGTGCGAAGGAGGATCTGATGTTTCACCGTGTCGAATGCAGCAGACAGGTCCAAAAGGATGATGACAGAGGAGAGGGAGACTGCTTTAGCAGTGTGCAGTTCCTCAGTGACAGCAAGGAGGGCAGTTTCTGTGGAGTGACCTGCCTTGAAACCAGACTGGTGCGGATCCAGAAGGTTGTTCTGATGGAGATAACAGGAGAGTTGTTTAAAGACAGCGCGTTCAAGTGTTTTAGACAGGAACGGGAGGAGAGAGACAGGCCTGTAGTTTATAACATCAGACGGGTTGAGAGTGGGTTTCTTTAGGAGAGGGTTTACTCTTGCCTCCTTGAGACTGTTTGGAAAGTGACCAGAAGTTAGAGAAGTGTTGATGAAATGGGTGAGAAACGGTAGAATATCAGGAGCGATAGTCTGAAGGAGGTTTGAAGGGATAGGGTCCAGAGGACAGGTGGTAGGGCGGGCAGAGGTAATGAGGGTAAGAACCTCACTTGGAGAGAGAGGGGAAAAGGAGGTCAGTGTGTGGGTGAAAGGAGGGTCTGGTGACCCAGCGGAGTAGAGGTGAGTCAGAAAAAGAAGAGCGAATATCATCAACCTTTTTTTCAAAGTGGTTAACAAAGTCGCTTGACAGAAGGGAGGAGGGGGAAGGGGCTTTTGGGGGGTCCAGGAGGGAGGAGAAGATGGAAAATAGTTTTTTGGGATTGGAATAGGAAGATTGGATCTTATCTTGAAAGAAAGTGCTTTTTGCCTGTGAGATGGAAGCAGAGAAAGAGGAGAGGAGAGCCTGATAGGTTAGGAGGTCGTCACGGTGTTTGGATTTCCACCATTTCCGCTCTGCTGCCCGATGGACGGTTCTATTAGCAAGCAGTGCATCATTTAGCCAGGGAGCAGGAGGGGACTGACGAGACTGCCGAGATGTGAGAGGACAGAGAGAGTCCAGAGAGGATGAGAGAGTAGAGAGGAGAGTTTCTGCAGCAGAGTTTGGAGGCAGAAGTTGGAACGAGTCAGAGGAAGGGAGGGCTGAGAGCACCGATGAGGCAAAGGTAGAGGGGGAGAGGGAACGAAGGTTACGGCGGACAGGTGCAGGATGAGAAGAGATTAGTTTGTTATGTTTGGAAAGGGGTAGAGAGAATGAAATGAAGAAGTGATCAGATGTGTGGAGCGGGTTTACAGAGAGGTTAGAAGTAGTGCAGTTCCTTGAGAATATGAGATCAAGGACATTGCCAGCTTTATGAGTTGGTGGGGACGGAGACAGTGAGAAAGCAAAGGCGGTTAACAGAGATGTTAGTTCGTCTATCTTCCCTGTCTGGAGGTTGAAGTCTCCGAGAAGTACAGCGGGAGGGCCAGTTTCAGGGATGTGTGAGAGGAGATTATCTAATTCCTCCAAGAAGTCTCCCAAGGCGCCTGGTGGACGGTAGAGAACAACAATGGTTACTTGTATAGGATGGGTTACTGTGACGGCATGGAATTCAAAGGTGGAAGGAGTGAAGTTAGGTAGCTTGAAGAGGGAAAAGCTCCATTTGGGAGAGAGCAGGAGACCAGTGCTACCTCCTCTGCCAGTGGGTCTGGGTGTATGGGAGAAGGAATATGCTGTGGAGAGAGCTGCTGGGGTGGATGTGTTGGATGGAGTAATCCAGGTCTCAGTGAGAGCAAGGAAATCCAGAGACTGCAGGGAAGCGTAGCCAGAGATGAAGTCAGCCTTAGGAACAGCTGACTGGCAGTTCCACAGGCCGCCTGAAACTAGATGTTGGATGTCAGTGGAGCATGTGGGATAGACGAGAGCAGGCCGGTTATATCGATTAGGAGATACACGGGGCCAGCGATGATTGCGAGAAGACACATGAACAGGAATGGAGAAAATACACATGATTATAGCATGAGGGGCTAAAAAACCAAATAAAATAAAACACCAGCGGTAAGTAGCTCAATCAAAGTAGGATTTCCCTCCTCTTTGCTACCCTCGTGACTCCAGCAGGACTCTAATGTCTTTGTCAGTCTTACTCCAGCAGGACTCTAATGTCTTTGTCAGTCTTACTCCAGCAGGACTCTAATGTCTTTGTCAGTCTTAGCCTGTCTGACGCTGAAGCTGACGCTCCAGGAAAGTGCTACCTAAAATGGACACCTGATTGCTGAGTTCTCACAGATGTGGGGCCACGTCCCTTTAATTAGTTAACTCTCTGCAGCTGGTGGCCCTCAAAAGGAAATCTAGACTGGCTCCCTCCTGACTTGTTATTGTCTTTTAAGTGGCCCAATGGTTTTACAATTACATTAAACCCTAAGTTATAAAGTTATGAGTTTAACCCTTAATACAGTTACACCTACTCAATAATGCTCTTAGTATTCTACAAATGTTTAAATCAAAGTTAACCCTAGCAGTCAGTTAGTTCAGTTTTAAGGTTTCAGTCAAATGACTTGTCCCAAGTTTCTGCCTGACAGATACTGTAGCGGTTTTGAGATTTAAAATCACAATTTCAGTCAGATCAACTCCAGAGCATTGATACAGAGTACACACACTGAAACAGAGAAGTCTAAAAACAGAATGTTACTCACACAATTCTAGAAGTCTCCAGTTGCTTTCCTGTCAAAATCGAGTTGCACACTGGCAGGTCAGTGATCAGGATGAGATTTAAATACAGTTTCTGGGGGGGGAAGTGGTGATGATGCCGATTTAACAAACACATTTAAATAATTGGTTTAAACGGCTTAATAATAAGGACGATCGTCCGTTCTGTGATTCTCCAGAGCACACATGTTATGATATTAGGGTCATGCAGAGTGAGATGAGATCGCTGTTCCTTTAAGAGAGAGAGAGAGGGAGAGAGGGGTGTGGCTTGTGCATGTGTGTTTGTGGATGGTAGAGCGACAGTGAGAGAACCTATGGAGGGAACGTGTGTATGTTTCTGGAAGTGAAACGAGGAAGCAGAAAAACAGAGGTCTGTGATGTATTTTGTGAAACAGAAGAACAGCTAAATAAATGCAACGGCCTCCCAAGAAGAGCTTGCCTCGCTCCAGTCATTTAAGCTAAAGTGGGTTATTGAACCTGAAGCTTGTTGCTTCTGCTCTCCTCGACTACGGTCTGGGAGCCGACAGGAAAGTTCAACACACAGATGGCCAGTCCGCCCCTTTGTAGCATATTATTTAGATGAGAGATGAGCAGATCGCCACTGGGTTTTCAACTAAAGACACAGCCACGCAAACACTGCGGCATTTGTACAGCTCCTTATGGGTACTGCAATTAGTGAAGTGCTTTCCTATGTGGTGAAACGATCAGCACCACGGAGGAAAACTGCAGAAAGTCACCTGGAGTTAAAGAGAGCAGGGCTGCGCTGCGTGCATGGCTTCCTTCTGCAGGTAACGGGGAGACGCGCTCTGGCGGCGGTCTCGTTCAGGATCCGAAAATACAATTTAAATATTTTACACACTTATTCCACTTATTCCTAGTGTGCCACTGGTTATGGTGCTGCGTGCCAATGCTGGTACGCGTGCCAGGGGTTGCCGACCCCTGGTCTAGATGAATGCGTCGAAGCAATTCATTCCGTTTTATTGTTTTTAACGTTGAAATGACAAGTGCAACAGGTGAAGATGAAGTTGTCGCGAATTGTTGTGAGTACCCTTTTCAAGGCGACAATTCAGTGAAAAGACGGACATTATAATGCTGCGGCGGTGGTGGGGGGTGTGTGTGTCTACAGAAGGTCCAGTTGTGATAGACATGGTTCGCCACTGCCGTAAGGTCATGGGGTCAAATTTCAAACAACCAAATACACTTCTCAAAAAAGGGTCTTGTAAGAAGGGCTTTTGCCTATTTGTTATCAAAACATCAATTCACCAAAGTAAGGACTTCAATCTGTAAAAACAGTTACAACAAAGCCTGGCAAGGAACAAGCTGATTAAACTGGTTGTAACAGTTTGGCCAGAGTGTATTGACCACTCAATTTAAAGGGTAAAGCCATTTTAATGTTACCTTCTCTTTATAACTTATGTGTCAACCTTTAACTTCCAGCACAAATATCAAGCATAGCCCATTTGTCTCTTTTTTTCCCTCTGTGCCTTCGTGCTACCCTTTTCCCTATTTTTGGCGAATTAAATATTTCAGACAGTCTCTCCTCTCTATCTCTATCCCCCTTCCTATCCCCCCTTCTCTCTCTGTTCCTAGGTGGTGTCTGCAGGTGTCTCCGCGGGTCTGACTGACTCACGGGTTGAATAATTCACTCTGTCTAAATGAGATCTCCCTGGCCTTAATGAAGCCATTAATGAGACTCCACGGACTCAGCCTGCTGCCGCACACCTATACGGAAACACACACATGAAAAAGAGTGCATACGTGAAGATGCTGGTATGCACATAAGAAGCATGCACAGACACACAATCACGCAGACACACACATACTGTAGCTACACGAAAACACACACTGCCAACACTGGCGTTATGTGCAAACAAAGGCTGGCAAGTACTCAAACACACACACAACTGGAAAGCATCACCATATACTCCAGATGCACTAGCGTGGGAATGCAGCTTGGAGTTTGTGCACCTGTGGGGACTAGAATGTGTTGTGGCTTTTAGTGAGGCTGAAGTGCCCTCCACCAAATACTTCTAACCGATATATCTCATACAACACATGTAGTTGGTTGCTTTGTTGTGTAAAAGGCCATAGGGGCCAATGATTTTATTTTTTTTAAATAATAAATACCTGTAACAGTGACAGCATACACCTGAGTGTGAGGAATCATGTTTAATCATATTTACTGTTTAGCAGTTATCGAAATGAGTTACAAACTAAATCATTGTTATTCTCTCTTTCATGTTTGACTAAATTCAAGGATTTGGGATTCGAGAAACTTAGACATTAAAGGGGCCTTTTATGCGGTTTTTAGTTTTCCCTTTCCTGTATTGGTTTTTATACTGTAATGTAATGTATGTAAATGGTCTGCAAAGGCTAACATCCTAAAGTAACTTGTATATGTATCCCACACACTCCCCCCCCCCCCCCAACCCCACCTGAAAACCTCTGTAAATAGTGACATCACTATGTAACACTTGTGCTTCTATTGGCTCCAACACAGCAGACTGGGCTCTGGTTTCAGACAGAGGGGGAAAAGAGGCAGCATGAGAACAATAAAGAGCTTTTTTAATTGAAGTCACACTAGAGGCACAAAATACAAATGTGAAATTGAATATGAGCATGATAGGGCCCCTTTAATCTGATTGCATTAGAATTTTGATTTATGACTTTAATGCTGCATTTTGATTTAATTCTGATTTGTAGAACAGGCAGTGCACTGACATACACATCTGTTTTCCTTTTTAAATTGGACAGCATTGAGAAATCATTGTTAATCAAGTGTTGGCAAGGCACAAACATACTTCCATAACAAAGCCTACATATTGACATGCATCTTGGCAAAGTTATGCGGTCTCATTGGCTGAACATGCAAATAAATATTAAGGAGCATCTTTTTTTTCTATGAGTTCTAAGCTGAATAATAAATGTTTGTTTAGACATTAGAGAGATATGATTAAGAGAGAGTGAACTTCTTATGCAAATTGCTGCAACTGTGTGCAATCGGTTAACATGAGTTCCCTCATATCTCTTTAATTCCTTATTTTTTTTGTATATGAAAGTACAATACTTCCTCAATCACTCTCGCTCCCTTGATAGCTGGCCTTCCATCGAAAGTGGAGGTTACCATAAAACAACATTCTTCATCCGTCTTGTCATTATATGCCTAATAGAATGAGTAAGCCCCACCTAACCTCCTTTCCTTCACTACTAAATATATAACTAAGTGAAATATAAGACTTGCGTCTTGGAGTCTTGTTTGGGGGACTGAATCAATTTTCTGATTGCATGGTTCAAGGTACGAGCCACTAAGCTTATTAGCTCGGCTGGCTGGAGTAAGGCTACCTCTGTTGTAGTGTGTGGGCAGTTGAATGTTTTACTTCTTAATCTAACCATTTTTACAGACAGCTACCTCAATCAAATCTTTAGAATTTTTTAGAATTCTCTGCACGTAAGCGGCAAGGCCGAAAACCAACATTGAATGCCTGTGACCGTCGATCTCTGAGGCCTGTACCACGAAGCCGGTTCAACCTAACCTGGATATGTTTGAGTTAGCCGGTTGGCCTAATCCAAAACATAGGCGCTCTCGCTAAACTGTCCTACAACGCTGGCTATGAACTCGTTCGCTCAAGCCAGCCGTGTCCTATCTAGTTAGGTGCGCGTTCACATGAAAGGGGTGGTATCTGGAGCATTCGACCAATCACAAACATGGAGAAGCGTACTGACAGCGCAGCGTCATACTTCCTGAATGAAAAGTCAACTATAATATTAGACAAATATGAAGAAGTTAAACTTTAAACATCCATGACTTAAACACTTGATCCAGGATCAAAGCCACAGAGCTGCACCTGCAAGGTGAATACAGCTGGTAACAGAACAAGTGTTTGAATGCGTACATTAACAGGTTTATGATATCACTGCCCGTCTAAGACACGATCTGACTTTCATTACATTTGACTCGAGTGTTTCGTCAACTTAATGTGTTGCTTAAAATAATCCTTCTGCATACAGTATGTGACACTGTGAGTGTTGCACGGCCAGATACGGCTCAGCTGACTCAGATCAGGAAATATATGATACATTATGATGTGATATGCCGCAGACTGTACTTAATGTTACTCTGATCCGGTTACTTATGTTGTGGCAGATATTTAAGTAAGCTTTCTTAACGCTAATGTTATAATAGTCAGACTGCTCTGAAGATGGAGGTGATATTCTATTCATGTTCACGTTCACACAGTCGGTGATTTTTGCCGGCCGTCTTTCCTGCAACGGCAGCTTTTCTGTATTTCCTTTCTCCTGTAATATGACTTGATCGCTTTAAACTCCGCACACTGAGCTCTGATTGGTCAGCAGGCGGTGCTTTCACTGAGTTGATCTCTTAACCTGCTCCGGGGCAGGTTAGCCGCTCAGCATAAGTTACCATGGAGATCTAGCCCGCTAAAAAGAGAACCAGCTTCGTAGGACCGGAAACCCAGAGTTTTCCCTGAAGTTAGCCGCTAAGAGAAAATCCGGCTTCTTAGTACAGGCATCAGGTGGCACTGCATTAAAAACGGACATTATTCTGTAAAGGATATTACCGTGTGGGCTCAGGAATATTTGGGAAAACCATTGTTAGTTAAGACAGTTAAAGTTAAAGGAGACCTATCATGCTATATTTGAACAATATATTGTAGGGCCATACCTATATAAAGTATATAAATATAGTTTTTTTTTCAAAATACCAAAAAGATCCTGCATTTTAGCCATGCCTCATTTTGCTCTATTTGCTCTTTCCAGCGCTGTTTTTGCAGGGGGCTAATTCTGTGAGCTGCAGCTGACCACGCCCCCCTGCAGCTGACCACGCCCCTGCAGCTGACCACGCCCCCCTGCAGGAGAGGGGAGTGTGCTCTGAGATCAGCTGCTGGGCTGCAGCGGGGAGAAGAGGGGGAGAAAAAGAGATCTCCGTCCTCCGTGTTTTATTCTTATAGAAGAGAAGAGAAGTAACGGGGCAGAAACCCTCCTTTTTACGCAGCGGTCCAGACATAGACATCAAACGGCGACACATATTCAGTGTGCAGTTTCTTTGGCATTAGGGCAGGGATATCTAGATACTTTCCAAGGTTTGACATAATGAATTGTGCTACTTTTAAAGCAAGCAACGATGTTTTCAAATCTGTAATCAAAAAGCTCCTCAAAAACACTATCGAAGCAGTTCCTGCCGTTGCTACGTTAGTTCAAACAGTAACAACGGACTATTTTTCTTAACTATTTTTTAAATCAATAAAATCATTCTCTAAATCCATAAAAGCATTTTACTTAATATTGGGAGTCATGTCGTTACTTTGTTCGAGAATGTGGCCATGTGATAAGCGGGATAATGTGCACATTGCATAATGTGCCTTCATGCCGATCTAGATCCCTCCGCTTGGCGTCGGGCTCCTGATCAGCCTGTCGGTGTTCTTTTCCCCATAATGACCGCGTCGCTGCACATTATCCCTTACATGTGATTATATAGAGCAGGGGTGGGGAACCTCCGGCCCCCGGGCCGTATACGGCCCGCGAGACCATTTGGTACGGCCCTCGAGGTAATTTATAAACACACGCAAAAAAGAAAAAAATTAAAGAAATCTAGACCGCAAAAAAATAAACAAGCGAGTGCCTGTTTTTCCTGGCAACGGTCATGGTCCTTGAACACAACACGGGCATAACGGGTCATCACGTGGTATCTGTCTCGTCTGACAGGGGTGCAGTTCTGACGGAGAGCACCACAACGCAGCTCCGGCACTTCAGAGAGTGCAGTAAGGAGCCGTACACATGCTGCAGTTTCTGCGTGTCTGTGTCTTTAGTTGTAAGCCCAGTGGCGATCTGCTCATCTGTCATACTGATTATACAGTCAATAACTTTGTTGTTATTAGCATCTGGTTAGCTAGCTATGCTAACGAATATAAGAAGCTTTTTCTCCAACCAGTGAGGTAAAGGCACATCTTTATATGATCATTATAGTTATAAAAAATAAGAGAATAAAGTAAACAGGTATAAAATACTATATGACGGTAAAAAAAGTTGTTATTAATAAACAAGAATACAGTTTGAAAGGAGAGTGATTTGTAAAATATCCATAAAGAAAAATAAATCTGTTTCCAGTTCTGTTTCATATGGGTGTTGAGAGATGTATCCATAGATCTCCTCATGTTGCTCTCAAAGTGCACCAGATTGATGCTTTCAACTTCAACATTTAAAAAAAAATCCTCCCCTAGAGGAGGTTAGGTACCCCCCCACTTAAATAATGTCCACATGGATAGGAAAGTAAATACATCTTGTGTCCATATCTTTCTGTTTTGGTGGTCATGCCACAACCGTGCACGTGCATGCATGCGCGAGTCATGGTGAGATATCTGGATTAAGAGGTTGCTTTTTCTTTGCACAGAATGAAAGAAAGGCCAAATGAATGTGCTGTGATTTTTAAGCAGAGGTCAATAATTTGTACGGCCCTCGGAGGATGTTGAAAAAATTGAACTGGCCCTTGAGAGGAAAAAGGTTCCCCACCCCTGGTGTGGAGTCATTATTCATTTGTTTTAAAGCGGGAGCAAACGCTTGCCTCGGGGAGGGAGAAAAAGAGCCACAGCGGAGAATAAACAGAAGGGCAACCATGGCAACCATGCAAGGGAAGTCTTCTTCGCTGCTTTTGTCGCAGACTACAGCGCCACTTACAGGCCTGGCATATGTACTACAGCGTCTCCAGCGCTTTCGAGCGGCAATGGCCGGCCGTGGCCCAACCTCTCATTCCCCTGACAGGTGGAGAATTGACCAATAAGCGGCGCACCACTTCTGTGACGTAGAAAATAATTCAAATCTGGATCAGTCTGTATCAGATCCGTTGCAGCCCCGTTTTTAGAGATTTGGGTATGGAGGAAAAGAGAGAGGGTTGTGTTTTCTGACACTTGGTCACACCGACACACCCTTTAAGTTAAAACTCCATCATGCAAAGCGAAAGCCATATATCAACAACACCAATAAATGCCCTGTTTTCTCTGGGCCCTAGCTCATCTGAGATGAACTGATGCAAAATGAAAAGTGTGCAGTGGTCTGGGGCCTCATTTATAAACGGTGCGTACGCACAAAAGATGGCGTACGCCAGTTTCTACGCACTGTTTGCGATTTATAAAAAAACTAACTTGACGGGAAAACGTGCGGTCCTCCACGCAAACTCTGACCCATGCGTACGCACTAAGCACAACAACGGGAGGGACGAGAAACTGCGAAACCGTTGGCAGAAGGAAGAATGGAGAGAAATATGTGGAAATAATACCATAAATAAAATGTTACCTCTCATTTATCATATATGAATAATTCATTTTCAAACATAAAGCCAATCTTAAAATGATTAAACAAACGCCTGTTTGAGACTCCTCAGTGCACACAAACACATAACTTGGAGAAATATATACGGATATGTTATTGATCACCCCTCGATGATGTTCTCTTGTTAAGAAATGTATTCTCATAAATGATGCGGTGAGCAGGAGGACAGAATTACTTTAAACTGACGCCGTTTTGCTTTCTATAGGTTGTAGATACGAGCATGGTTTTATATACTATCATGTTTTATGCCGTTCGCCAATAGCCTACTTGATAAGTCACTCGTAAAACACAGGAGGTATGGAAACTAAGAACACCATGTGGTAAATTGTACAGCTGATATAACACAACACATTAGTTGTATTTCCTCTAACTGGTGGATATAGAGTTGCTGAGGGGGGGGTTGAGATGCACAGGCTGCAGTGGAGACGCTGCGCACAGCTGATCGACAGCTGGGACACAAACCACCAAATACAAAAACATAATTCAGATCCAGTCGTCATGACTCCACTCCGGAGGAATTCCCCGATCACTTCTTAGTTTCTCATCAAGGGGGGGGTCTCCTGTCCCCGGTACAAACACACTGCCTGAGGAAGGCTATTAAAGCAAACAGATATTGTTCTAAACTGTATTAAAGTAAACAGGTATTATCTTGAACTGTATTGAAGTGAACATGTATTATTTGGGACTGTTTTAAAGTAATCCTATATATATAACCTTTTCACTCACACTCAATGACCCAGATACCCTGACACACACACTTACACCTCCTGTCTCCAGCACACACACTCACTGACCCAGATATCAGCACACACACACACATACACTTTCCCCCCCACCAGCACATGCACATGTTCTTATTCAAGGTTCTTCCTGGGGCCAGTATAATCTCAAGCACCAATATATCTGTGTACAATGTTTGATTGTTTTGGGAAAGAATAGTTTGTGTGAAATCTTCCCTGGGAAAGTAAAGGAGTGAAGTTAGGTGGAAGATAAAAAGTGATTCTGACCTTGACTAGTTCCGAGGCTCTCACGCTTCACTTAGGAGTAAAATGGGATGGAAGAGCCGACCCACATCTCCGCCCCAAAAATGTCCATATATACTGTTGTTTATTCATGCAAAATGCCCCCTTGTTTCTGACTGGCTGGTCCCGATACCTGTATCGCACAGCAGTAGAGCTGGGAGCCCGGAGTACTCTGTAATTTGTATTGGTGTTTTTTACCATTAAAATCAGATTATTGTTATAACTTTTATGCCGGTGTTTTGAACTCCTTCTCTTATTAATCTGACCAGGCTCATCTAACGAACGGCGCGGAGCAGAGGTGGGCTTTAAGCCACCACTACTGTGTTTGCTTCAACAATCTGGTGACCTCCCGACGTGATGAGTGCTGGTCTCTAGAAGGACCACCGACAGCCAGCGGACGAATTTCTGTCCAGGGAAGGACACCCGGGACACCGTTGACAACTAAATCAGGACGTCCTACATAATACAAAGGTAAAACAGATACCTGTTGATTACCAAAATCTGTGATTTGGCTTTGCTACAAAATTTTAGAGTTGTCAGCGGCGTGCTCAGTGTTCTTAGTCACGGTAAAAAATACAATACTTAAGAAAGTGTTTGTATAAGAGTCAGGTGTACATTCCTGACCTATAAGACACTCAGTGTGTATAAGAGTCCGGTAGGAAATTCCGGACCTATATGGCACTAAGGGTGTGTAAGAGTCTGGTTTTGCATTCCAGTCCTTAGCTCACTAAAAGCAAAGTCGGTGCTCAGAGTCCGGTAGGGCATTCCGGACCGGGCATCGAGTTATATTTGAGAAAGTGTTTGTAGAGTCAAGTAGAGCATTCTTGACCTAGCAAAGTGAACCAGTGAGGTCTCCGTGAGGTAGTCTAGTCCTGCACGGCTGACTCGCTGGGGAAATTCTGTAATAAACTGTGTCATTTTTTACGTCGAATCTGTGTAATAATTGAGAAGAGAGAGCAGAAACATAGTGACAGGAGAAGGTTTGCAGAAGCTGGGAGCTTCATCAGACAGAGGAAGTTCATTCGTGGTCAGCTGCTGCCCTCTGGAGGCGAACAGGGTGTACAACCATATGCTGTGTGCACGTCTGAATTAACAGGACATTCAAATAAATAACAATAAGGACATTAAGAGTAACGACAAGATTTCTCCAGTGTATTGATAAATACAAGTGAACACAGACCAACCCAGTCAGATAAAAGATACGAAGTCAATCATGGAAGAAGTGAAAGATCGAGTGATCTGAAGTTGGAGTGAATACATTGAAAATTAATTCATCAATGTGTGATTTGAGGAAGTAGATATTGAAATAAATAAGAAACTATAATTTGTGTTTTTAGCCGTTTTTGTGGGACACAGTTACGTCACCTTGTGGTTTTATGAGAGGTTTTGAGAACTGATTGGTACCATTGCATTACATTGTGAATTTCATGGTATTTGTCATGAACTAAGGATTGTACTTAATTATATTTCAAGAAAAAATTATATTACATACAGTAACGTTAAGGGAAAGTAAAAAGTGGTTATGTATGACAGGGGTGCTTATGCCCGCTTCGGTTTTCAATGTCCGCCATCACGTTAAAACCATGGTTAAAACGGAGGATTGGTGGCATTTTCAGTTCATTGCTTACTTCCACACGCCTTTTCCCCTCCTTGTCGACTTTATTTAATGCATTAGAACGATTGTTATCGTAACTTTCCGTGTTTCTAGAAGTCAAGCTCACTGTTCACATTACGGAGTATATTTCCGGAACGGCCTTTCCAAATAAAAGCCACAGGCCGCTGTTCACCAGAGATGCCTTCACAATAAAACAGTAATTAGCTTAACAATATATTTAACTTATATTACGTCGTTAAACATTGATTTTAATTCATTACAGTTTTCAAATACGGCGCGGATTGAATACAGTTATTTGTGTATTCTGTTACAACCTCACCATGCTTGTAACACAACTTAGATAAACAATTTGAAAATGAATAGAATAACCAAGTAGATAAAAGATTAATCTGTGGTTAGGGAAAGTTTCCTTGTTTTGCCTATTAACTTAGAACTGAAGTAATAAAGAATAGGCAGACTACTATCATTAGTTTGTTTTAACATTCACCTGTTTCAGCATTCCTGACCTCAGCCGTTTTATTTTGTAACCCGTTGGGAGAGAGATTTAAATTGAGTTTTTCTCAGTAGCTGAATGGCTGTGATTACAGCAGCATTGGATAGCTGTGCACCACCTTTTGGGTTCTCTGAATCAGTGTGTTGGTGAAGAGTTGCTCACTGCAAACAGAAGAAGTGTGCAAAGAACGCATCTCTGAGGAGATATTGACATTATGCTTGTGCCTCGTTGTCAAGGCAACAGTGGTGTGAAGAGGTACTGCGGTTTTGGGGGGATTTCTGCTGTACAGAGGACAACGTGTGTCTGCCAAGTGATTCCTTCCCTCATCCCAATGCCAGGGAGAGTTTCCCTGGAGGCCACTGACCAGGGCCGGTCCTAGCTTTTTTGGGGACCCTGCCACTGACTACAGCTGCATCACTGACTGTGCTCATTATGACAAGATCTTGAGACATGCTTGTCTCAGATTGTTCAGACTCTGAAGGAATGATGCAATGATTTTACAGCATAATTGTGCAAGAGTTTCCCAGGGGGTGGTGTAGAAACATTAATGCTTAGTGTTTAGATAAGAGGCTGCTTGTTTAAATGATGGTCTGGAATACTGAAAAGAATAAAGTTTATTATTCTTGTTTAGCAAACAAGACATCTGATTATTATGTCACACATAATAATCTTGACATAGAAACTAGCTATGGGTAAAACGTGTGGTTGTTATACCATTGTTATCATGAACAGAAGATAAATAAGGAAATAGTAACTGCTTAAAGATGAACGGATTTCATATCCTAGAGAGGATTAGTTATTGTGAATACTCCACAAGGTATCTACTAATGTATTTTAAAGAACCAAATTTAAAGAAATTGAATTGACTTGATAAATAAGTAAAGATAAAAAGTTGTGAAAGTGAAATGAGAACCATCCTAAAACACACTGAGGGATAAAGGGGGAGAGTACAGTGTAGAACCATATTCTTCAATATTTTTATCATGTTTACAAATTATTCTTTAAGAGTTTTTATTGTGTGAATTTGGTAGTGTTTTAATTTGTTACAGTATTGATCAGTTCAAAGGGAGAGTTTTAGTAACATCTCTATAAGATCAGACAAATATTTATTTATATAGGCCATGTTGAAGGGAAAGTTAGTTCTAAACAAAATATAGTATTTCAATTTGAGGTATTGGTTTCACCATTGTGGCATATATTACTACAGGAGAACTTTTTCTGGGGAAATAACTGTTGTTTGTCGTTCAAAATGTAGAGTTTAAAATTAAATTAAAATTAAAAACAGCTAATTTAATTTTGAAAAAGCAATATAATTGGGAGTAAACAAATGTGGGGCCTTGGATCACCCATTGTAAAGGTGCATATTATTGACGACCAATAGGGAGAATGGGTCACTTGACCCACCCTGCAGTGGTTTTTAAAATCTTAGTTGCAGCTTCACAGGGAGCGCACGGCACCAGATTATGAGTTTAAAAGACAAGCGTCACCACCTCCTAATGGACATCTATTTAATTAGTAATTAACTGACATTTAGAGATGTTAAAAAGTAAAAACATACCTACCATAAGTGATCATTCCTAAATTCAACTACAAACCATTGATGAAATTACTTCTGTTTTTAAATCCTTGATAAAGGAGGGAGTAATTGTTGCATGTTCGTACACCCAAGGTTCCACTCACTGCTAAAGAATTTAACATTGTTTTTAAGTAGACCAGAATTGAAGATAAATGGGTATAATGAGCTATGAAATGCAGAGCTACACAGATCCAAGTAATGTTTTGACACAAGATAAGTGCACAAGTTTCTGAAATAGATCTATTAGACATTTTAATACTAATTAGGTGTAAATGAATTGCAGTAGTAGTACTATGAGGAAGTGACATTTTTTGGCTAACACTTTTCAGGGAATGTGGGGAACAGCTGTTCCGATGAAAAGTTAGAGATGTCTGGAAAATTATAGTTGTAATCGTGAATTAATTAATGATGGCGCTCCATATATGACAGATTTTTGTAGACAAAGGATACTGGCCTATGCTGAAATATCGAAGTCTCTGCAGAGCACACACATGGCCAAAAAGACTGAGACCAACTGACCTTTGACCCTGACCGACAGTGTAACTTGAGAAGGCACTGTCAATGACTGACTCTGGGGTGACTCTGACCAGACCAAGACTTTACAACCTGTGAATGTGAATGTGAGTGTATGTCTGCATGTGATCAGTGCAACTGCATGATTCTAAAACAATAACTAACCAAGCATGTTTTTTGGACTAACATATTATTACCCGTTTCTAATCTACTTGATGATATTTTACTCCCACAGGAGGTGGCAGTTTGCAGAATGTGAAACTCAAACTAAAACATGAAGATTCTGTTTCTTTTAGGACTGAAGGATGGAGAGAAACACTTCATTCCACTGAAGTGTTTACTGTGGAAATGATGGATGTACATTTGGGAAAATGTTTGGTATTTTCTTATAATCCATGGTTACACATGAGGTTCATGTGTAAAAAGGGGAAGTGTAAACTTCACAATGTACATTTTTCATTTAGGGACTGAAAGGAACCTGCTGCCCCAACTCGGATGTTCAATCTGACCATTGATTGACAGTTTTAGAATTGACCTGCTCCATATCTGGGGATAAGATACTGTTTGATGAATGTTGACATGTTTCTAATATTGATTGAGTTATAACAGGTAACTTAGATGCAGAATCAGTGGCCAAGAGGCTACTGTGAGAGATCTTGATAATATCTCAGCACTGACAGGTAAAAGCAGTATCACCAGGAAATCATTCATTTTGTCAGCATCATGATTTTGGTTGTTTTTGAATCCATAACATTAGTGTGTTTCTTTACCAGAAACATTAGCAGTTCATATTATATTTAGATTTTAAATGGGATCTCAAGGATTTGATTTAAGAATAACACAGATGCTTGTCAGAAATTCAGAGCTATTGAAATATGTTATTTGGTTCACCTAGAGATGTTGGAGTTTTGTTTTGTTGCCACAGTCCAAGTATTAAGATTCTGAAGCTGCACTGGCAGACAGGAGGTCTACAATTAATTTAGAAAACCTGTTCACAGACGGCTGTTGTTTTAAGACACCCCACCAACAGGCTCCAAACAGCTGAGGTCCCAGGAGCCCTGAGCGTAGGCTTGAGGGATTTGTATCAGATTTCTCCACACAGGTTGGTGACGCCAAAGAGGGACCCAGGAGGCCGACACAGCGGAGTTCGTCTGGCTGAAGGTCATCAGGACAAAGTGGCTCAACCCCAGGCTCTCCGGCCCCGACCGAGTGACCCAGCGGATCTCTCATGCCGTCCGTCTAGGAGGAAAGGGGGACAGCTGGAGCCAGTGTGCGGCGGGGAAACCACCTGCTAGGACCGTGGACGACATCAGGACGGACGTGGCCCTCGACGAGGAGGTCGACTCGGAAGCAGCCATCAGCGGACTGGAGGAGCAGGATCGGGAGGACATCTCTCCAGCAGTCGACCCGGGAGGCGTCATCAGCGGACCGGAGACGGAGGAACGGGAAGACATCTCTCCAGCATCGACCCGGAAGCCGCCATCAGCGGGCCGGAGGAGGAGGATCCAGAAGACATCTCTCTAGCAGGCAGCCCAGAAGCCGCCGTCAGCGGATCGGGGGGACAAAGACACGGCAAGCCAGGACGGCACAGGGGACTACACTCTCCGCTGAAACAGGTTGATATAGCCGGTGTGGAGTTTGTTTTAATATCCCATTTTTGAGGAACTTTGTTTTTCCTATTTTTTGAGGAACTTTGTTTTAATATCCCATTTTTTGAGGAACTTTGTTTTAATATCCCACTTTTTGAGGGAGAAGCTGCCCCTTCCCCTTCGTACCAAATGCCCTTGTTGGCTTACGCGTCGGAGGAGGACGAGCACGATGACTCAGCCGACAAGGACAATTTTTTTAACATATTTTGGTCTCCCTCCACTGTCATAAGAAGTTGTTATGGTGGACTGTTCCTAAAGGTTTAAAGTGCTCTAAATCCCAGCGACTGATGGATTCATATAAATGTTGGGGAACAGACAGTAGAAAAGAATGACAGTGGTTATGTTTCAAATGCTGTGTATAAGTTGATCTCTGAAGGTGAGATCAAAAGAGGGGTTAAAGCAAACAGATATTGTTCTAAACTCTATTAAAGTAAACAGGTATTATCTTGAACTGTATTGAAGTGAACATGTATTATTTGGGACTGTTTTAAAGTAATCCTATATATATAACCCTTTCACTTACACTCAATGACCCAGATACCCTGACACACACACGTACACCTCCTGTCTCCAGCACACACACATACACTCACTGACCCAGATATCAGCACACACACACACATACACTTTCCCCCCCACCAGCACATGCACATGTTCTTATTCAAGGTTCTTCCTGGGGCCAGTATAATCTCAAGCACCAATATATCTGTGTACAATGTTTGATTGTTTTGGGAAAGAATAGTTTGTGTGAAATCTTCCCTGGGAAAGTAAAGGAGTGAAGTTAGGTGGAAGATAAAAAGTGATTCTGACCTTGACTAGTTCCGAGGCTCTCACGCTTCACTTAGGAGTAAAATGGGATGGAAGAGCCGACCCACATCTCCGCCCCAAAAATGTCCATATATACTGTTGTTTATTCATGCAAAATGCCCCCTTGTTTCTGACTGGCTGGTCCCGATACCTGTATCGCACAGCAGTAGAGCTGGGAGCCCGGAGTACTCTGTAATTTGTATTGGTGTTTTTTACCATTAAAATCAGATTATTGTTATAACTTTTATGTCGGTGTTTTGAACTCCTTCTCTTATTAATCTGACCAGGCTCATCTAACGAACGGCGCGGAGCAGAGGTGGGCTTTAAGCCACCACTACTGTGTTTGCTTCAACACTATGTGTATTGTTTTTGTCATGAACCTTTTTCAGACCACTTATTTATTTATTTTGGTGACGATCCAACCTCCATGCTGCTACTCTGGTTCAAACGGCATCCACCAAACAATGTGATTTATCTCGACCTCCCCAAAATAACCAAAATCTGACACGGTGTGAGATGTCTTTTTTAGCTGTTCTGTCGTCATTTCCTGCGATCTCCTTCATGCAGTCAGTCAGAATGAATGAATGGGCGTTTCTTTGACTATTTATTCGCAAATATGGGCATTACGGGAAGCCCGCAAAAGCTGCGCCGCATTTCGAGTCGATTGTGATTTATAAAGGGAAACCGGCGTAGGAAGTGCCGTACACAAGTCCTGCGCCGGTACGCAAGTCCTGCGCCGGTACGCAGTCTTTTATGAATCGGAAAGTGTTGGTGCGTATTTCTTTGCTTTGTCCTACGCCAGGCTTTATAAATGAGGCCCCTGATCAGTGGCGAGCCGTGACTTTTATACCTAGGCCCTCTGACCTCCACCCCTTCCCTTGAAAAAAAAAAAAAAGAGTTATTACGTCACAGCGTATACTTCAGCGGAATATCAGAACAACGGCCCGGGATGCAAAACGCATCAATGACAGCGACCCTCTACTGTTCTGTCCTCATTTCCTGCTATCTTCTTCATAAAGTCACTCAAAATGAATGAATGGGCGTTTATTTGACTATTTATAGGCAAATATGGGCGTTACGTGAAGCCCGCAAAAGCTGCACCGCATTTCGAGTCGATTGTGATTTATAAAGGGAAACCGGCGCAGGAAGTGCCGTACACACTTTCCTCGCCGGTACGCGGGCTTTTATGAATCGGAAAGTGTTAGTGCGTATTTCTTTGCTTTGTCCTACGTAAGCAACCTTCCCACGTCAATCCTACGCAAGGCTTTATACATGAGGCCCCTGATCAGTGGCGAGCCGTGACTTTTATACCTAGGCCCTCTGACCCCCCAACCCTTCCCTTGAAAAAAATTGTTATTACGTCACAGCGTATACTTCAGCGGAATATCAGAACAACGGCCCGGGGTGCAAAACGCACCAATGACGGAGACCCTCTACCAATCCAATCCAATCCAATCCACTTTATTTATATAGCACAGTTTAAAAACAGAGGGTTTGCCAAAGTGCTTCACAATGAACATAACATTATAATAAAATATAATATTACACGAAAAGATAAAAAAGCACACATAAGAATAAATACAAGGCACATAAAGGCTATGGACAGACAGTAAAAGCATACAAATAGGTATGACATAGGTCAGACTGACTGGTAAGCGAGGGAAAAGAGGTGGGTTTTTAGGCGGGACTTAAAAGCTTCAAGAGTGGGCGACAATTTAACATGAGGGGGCAGGTCGTTCCAGAGCCTGGGGGCTACCGATGAGAACGCTCGGTCTCCCCTGGTCTTTTTCTTTGTCTTTGGGACTACAAGCAGCAGCTGATCAGCCGACCTCAAAGCCCTTGAGGGGGTGTACACCTGTAAGAGGTCGGAGATGTACTCTGGGGCCAGCCCATTAAGAGATTTAAAAACAAACAATAAAATCTTAAAATGGACTCTAAAATGGACAGGAAGCCAGTGGAGCGAAGCCAGAACTGGTGTGATGTGGTCAAACTTGCGGGTTCCTGTAAGCAGCCGCGCCGCAGCGTTTTGTACAAGCTGCAGGCGGGCCAGCAAAGTCTTATTTAGGCCGGCATAAAGTGCATTACAATAATCTAAACGAGTTGAAACAAAGGCATGAATAACACGCTCAAAGTTTAAAAAGGATAAAACCGGTTTAATTTTGGACAGGAGCCTCAAGTGATAAAAACTGGATTTAACCACAGAGTTTATCTGTTTATCTAATTTAAAAGCACTGTCGATTTTGACACCCAGATTTGTGACCATGGGTTTTGCATACTGTTGCAGGGAACCCAGGTCAATGGAAGGGACATCACCATTTGGTCCAAACACAATTACCTCCGTTTTGCTCTCATTTATATTTAAAAAGTTTAGCGCCATCCAGGCCTTTATGTCATTAAGACAGTCAACCAGGGGCATCAGAGAGCTAGTGTTTTTTCTTAGGGGTAGATATAATTGGGAGTCGTCCGCATAAAGGTGGTAGGAGACGCCATATTTTCTAAAAATCAGTCCAAGGGGGAGAAGGTATAAGGAAAATAAAATAGGCCCCAAAATGGAACCTTGGGGAACTCCACAGGATAAGGGGGAAGAAGAGGATGTAAAGTCACCAAGCCTAACAGAGAAAGACCTCTGGGACAGATAGGACCTGAACCACTCTAAGGCAGCGCCCCTGATACCCACACAGTGCTCTAGACGAGAGATAAGGATGGAGTGGTCAATCGTATCAAAGGCAGCTGTGAGGTCTAAGAGCATAAGGATGGCAGAGTCACCAGAGTCTGTAGTGACCAGGAGGTCATTGAACACTCTTAGAAGGGCAGACTCAGTACTGTGAAGCGCTTTAAAACCGGATTGAAAAATGTCGAAAATATTGTGTGCATGTATAAAAGACTGCAGCTGTAAGAGTACGGTTTTCTCCAATATTTTTGAAATAAAAGGAAGCTTCGAGATAGGTCTGTAATTTGAGAAGACAGAAGTGTCCAGATTAGTTTTCTTTATCAGGGGTGCCACAACCGCTTGTTTGAAATAAACTGGCACAGAACCGGACTCTAGGCTGCTATTTATAATGTTATGGACATTAGGTCCAATAGTGTCCCATACCTCTTTAAAAAGTCGAGGAGGGACTGGGTCTGTGGGACAAGATGAGGGTTTTAATTTAGCAACAATGTCACTGAGAGATGACAACGACACAGGTCCAAACTGCTGGAAGACAGCAGTGCACACACAAAACAACACCTGTAAACCCAATTTGTGTTCTTTGAAATTTAAAAGGATATTGCATTGTGTTTGTTACTTTCGTTGCAGTTGTAGGTCTTAAGTGTAATTTGGTATGCTTTTATTTTGAAGGCGAGTTTACGCTGTTGACAGGAAGTTTGTCAGTGTTGAGTGAAGCAGGCAGGACCCAAATGCAGATTACACAGAAAATACCTTTATTTCCAGGTTTACACGGTGACAAACAGAACACTACCACGTGAATACAGTCACTGGCAAACAAGGAACTAACAAAGACAGACAGAAAAACCAGAACTTAAATACACACAAGACTAATCAAAGAAACAAGAGACAGGTGAGGAGGGAGGAGAAAACACAGGGGCACCAGGTGAACACAATCGGTTAATCAGACAGGAGGGAACACAGACAGAAAGCAACAGGCAAGACAGGGGGTGAACACTTTTCAAAATAAAACAGGAAACCAAAGACAGAAAAAGACGAGACAAAACAAAACACAGACAGATCGTGACAAAGTTGTTGTTGCTATGGAAACAAAAAAAGCTCTGTCCAGTGAGGTAATTTGGCTAAAGGCTGTGAAAGGGTTCCGGATAAGCTGGGGTTTGTTTTTAAGTTAATTATCAACTGAGATTGAACATGTATTACTTTGCTCTTACTTCTCTTCTATTCATTGATATATCTGTTGCTACGGCAGATACACCATTTCCCTACATGGACATATTTATTTATCCAAAGTAATCTTATAGTCTTTGTAATACATTTGAATCTTGTCCTGACTGTTTTTTGTGAGCTATATCCTCTCAAAGGTCCAATAAAAAAAAATTACATTCTGTCAACTCCCATCTTTTCATTCTTCTTCTCTATTTTCATGCAGCACACAATCTTCAAACTATTCATTATAACCACAGCTGTGTCTACATATAATAGGAAAACAGTAACTAAAATGTAATCATAAAAGCATAAGGTGCAGTGATGCTCTGTTGAACCCTGTTAAGATGATTTATTGTGTGTTTGTTTTTTGTTACTATAGGTTGAAAATGATATAATGATGTAAAAGGAGCTTTCTGGATGGTGATTGTTGTACCTTAACTATTTTAAAAGTCCATTATTTCGCCATTTTCCTCTCCCTCTGTAACACTGAGACAACCTCAAAAGAAAGACACACTTAAAGGTCGGGTAGGTAAGAATGGAGAAAAAAAATCTGCCCCATCCTTCAGACTTCCTCACAGAGCCCCTCCTCCAACACACGAACGCGCACATGACCAATGAGGGCACAAGATAAGTTTGTGCACAGATGGAAGGCTGACAGGCAGGTAGGCCATCCAATGATCTGCCGCGGGCTCAGGCAGATCATTGGACTTGCTTTTTACAGCGCCACGGCTTCCACCGATGAAATATTTGTATATATTTATTGTCAAAGCATTTAATTTATTCATTGCTATCGGGATGTTAAGAGCATTCCATGGAATATAACAAGTGTTTCTGAAGTTAATTACCTACCCCACCTTTAACTAAAAAGTACACCGTATTTGATTCATCATTTTTATTTTATTTTATGCAAATCATAGCTAAATATACCCTAAAAAAACGATGTTAGTCTTGGTTTGTGCTGGGCCGTTCTACTTGGTTAGAGCCTCTTTTTGGTGTTTTGACTGTTTCGCACATAATATCATTTCACAGCTGAAAATACGAACACTGAGGCTTTTGTCAGATTCAATTTCACCTCCCGGGTAACCTTGTTAAAGTGTGCATATTTTATTTTAATAATAATAATAATAAATTCGATGTATTATTATATTTTATTTTGGAAACCAAATCCTCTCATTTAGGTTTTGGACTTGACATTTTGCCTCACCCTCTGATTGTGTCTGTTTAAGTGGGTGAGTCTAAACAATCAGAGGAGCTGATCCTTCATTTAAAATGATTATAATATGATTATGATGCTGAAAATCAAACATAAGAAAAATGGCTATATTTGATTAGAAATACCACAATATTGTTCTTTCAAACAGGACTAATAATCAGATCACATCCTGATGTATGACAGGAAAAATGTTTATGAAGTTCACCACTCTTAGTTTAGCGGTGCAGTGATGCTGTATTTTTGTAGGCCGACCCAGAAGTTAGCATCGCAAGGGCTCCCTTGACAAAAAGCAATGGGATTTCGTCATTGGATTTTGGTATTTTGCAGAAAATAAGAACTGTAGCCAACACACGTTTATGCTTACCTTTAGGGCTCTAGGGAGATGACTTAAATATCTCAACAGCTACTTAATGGATTGCCATGATATTTGTACAAGCGGTCTTGATTCAAAGTCACTTTTTCTCCTAAAACTTTCACCTAAAGCTAAATCAGCTCAGTGGCCATTTGTCAGTGATCAAGTGTGCGTTACACCGAGGTAGTGATGGTTCTTTCTGATGTCTAGTGGTTTCCAGTCAGTGCAATACATGTAGCTTGTGCCAATTTCTCCAAACATCTGCACTGGTATTACGGGAGCAACTTCGGGTCAAGCTTGGTAATATGATAAATGTGCTTTAATTTTTTTTAAGGGTTGAGGTTATTGTCAAGCATTAAAGCGTTTTTATTTTGTATTTATAGATGTAATTATTATTTCATTTAGTTGTTTGCCCTTTAAAGATTTGTATTTCTTACAATGCAAATACAAATAGAAAGGAAACATAGCTAGCTGAGTGCTCAGCAGTAACATGTTGATGTTATGTATGTTACTTGTGATGTACACTTTATTACTCATGATAACATTCACAGATTTTGACCTTAAGTGGCTCTGTCATTTCACTCACTTTGGTAATCGAGAGTATTCTGGTACGGCATGTGTGGAGTCTATTTTTATATAACATTATAAGAGGGATTCTTATTATTACATTATATGCATTATTGTGCTAATGAGATGTTGTTATGACTATAAAGGGTTGGAGTCCTGGATCCTGAGTCCTGGATCCTGAGTCCTGGATTTGAGTCCTGGACCTCGAGTCGTGGCTGAACCTATCACTGTGGTCCTGCCTGACTCTCATCATACTACTTCCCTGATGGCTCCCACAGGATTGTAGCTGACATCCTCGTGGATTCATCTTCTTATTACAGACACATGCATTTCCTAACATTCGGTCTATATGCTGTAAAATGTATTATCTCTTCGATTTACACACGGCATCTATTGCACGTCTGTCCATCCTGGGAGAGGGATCCCTCCTCTGTTGCTCTCCCTGAGGTTTCTCCCATGTTCCCTTTAAAACTGTGGGTTTTCTCTGGAAGTGTTTCCTTGTACGATGTGAGGGTCTAAGGACAGAGGGTCTAAGGACAGAGGGTCTAAGGACAGAGGGTGTCGTATTGTCATACTGATATTCTGTACACACTGTGAAGACCACTGAGACAAATGTAACATTTGTGATATTGGGCTATATAAATAAACATTGATTGATTGATTGATACAAAATGAAGGGGACAGTCATATGAGAGTTTTTAGCTTGCAATACTAAAGTAGCAAGGTCAAGTGCAGACACTGGAAGAATAGAAAGAGTTATTCAGTACAGGACATCGCTACGGCCTTGAGATATGGGTGAGCTTTGCTCCCACGCGTAGCTGGGAATCAGTAATGAAGGATTCCACTTTTTCTGTAGAAACTTTAGCAAAAAAAAAAAAACTGCAGCAAAATGTTTTTACTAGGATAGCGACGGAGTAGGGAGGAACCTTCACAGGCCAGCCGAATGCTGATTGGAAGATCGTGTTGCCAAGAGACTTTTGTCTAATCTGTGCACCAACCAGGGAAGCCAAAGTCTAAACCACGGCCCTCCCCAACTAGTCTCAAGCAATCATAAATGTACGGGCAACGCCCTGTGTAATAAAATGTATTGACGAACGAGGTTCAAGGCTTTTTTACAGAAATAGTGGTTACAGATTACAGCTTTGCTGCCTGTGATTTCTGTGACGTGACGGAGTCCTTGGCCAAGTAATATATATCTTTTGCTCTCTTTGAACCTGTTGAACCCCATCCCCCCGTCTGGAAAAAACAGTGTCTTGTTCGTTAAGTCTGTCGAGTTTGTCACTTTGTTCGTCATGTCCGTCGGACTTTACAGCGATTGTTGTGGTGACTGTTTATATCCCCCCTAACCCCAGCAACAAGGGTAGAGAGGAGGCACTCAGTGAACTGTACCGAGCCATCAGTGAGCAACAGACAGCACACCCAGACGGCCTTCTCATCGTAGCTGGAGACTTCAACCACGCTAACTTAAAAACTGTGCTGCCTAAAATATATCAGCGTCTTGATTTTCCAACCAGGGAAAAACAACACATTAGACCTGGCCTATACCACCATCAAGGGAGCATACAAGGCATCCCCCCTCCCCCACATCGGCCTCTCTGACCACCTCACTGTTCTGCTGGAACCGGCCTACAGGCCCAGGGTAAAAGCCACCAAACCGGTTTCAAAACAGGTACGGGTGTGGTCAGAGGACAGTACTGCTGCACTTCAAGACTGCTTTTACACTACAGACTGGGTAAATGTTCAAGCAGGCAGCCACATACAACCATCACACCAACATACAAGAATATACAGAGACAGTCACGGGCTACATCACCAAATGCATTGACCATGTGACACAAAACAGAGCCATCACCATCCAGGCTAACCAGAACCCATGGCTGACAGGGGAGGTCCACATGCTGCTGAAGGCCCGCAACATCGCCTTCAGAGCTGGAGATCCAGCTGGGCTGAAAGCAGCCAGGGCTGACCTGTCCCGTGGCATCAGGAAAGCAAAACAAGAATAGCAGGGACTCACGCAGCCTGTGGCAGGGTATAAGGACCCTAACGGACTACAAACTACCGCCATAGACCTGTGACAGTCATACCTCCCTGTTCAACAACCTCAACGGCTTCTTTGCATGCTTTGAAGCACAGAACAACACACCTGCACAGAAAACCAACCCCCCCCCCCACCGACGACCAGGCTTTGCGTCTTTCACCAACCGGTGTGAGGAGCGCACTACTGAGGATTAACCCCCGCAAGGCTGCAGGACCTGACAACATTCCTGGTCGTGTGCTGAGGGACTGCGCAGAAGAGCTCACAGACGTCCTCACAGACATTTTTAACATCTCCCTGAGCCAGGCTGTTGTTCCCTCGTGCTTCAAGGAAACCACCATCATTCCTGTGCCAAAGAACTCATCTCCATCCTGCTTCAACGACTACCATCATGAACGCACTAACTTCTACCATCATGAAGTGCTTTGAAAGGCTGGTCATGAAGCAGATCAAATCCACCCTCCCCCCATCGCTGGACCCGTTTCAGTTTGCCTACCGAGCTAAACGGTCCAAAGAGGATGCAATCTCCTCCGCTCTCCACCCAGCCCTCACACACCTGGACACTAAGGACTCATATGTTAGAATGCTATTTATAGACTTCAGCTCAGCATTCAACACCATCATCCCCCAGCAGGTTGTACAAACACGTACAGACCTGGGCTTCAGCCCCTCTCTCTGCAACTGGTTGCTGGACTTCCTCACAGAGAGACCACAAGCTGTACGCGTCAACAACAACACCTCAAACACCCTCATACTGAGTATGGGGGCCCCCAAGGATGTGTGCTCAGCCCCCTTCTCTTCACTCTGCTGACCCACGACTGCAAACCCAACTTCAGCTCCAACCACATCGTGAAGTTTGCAGACGACACTACTGTGGTGGGTCTCATCAGCCACAACGATGAGACTAACTACAGGAAGGAAGTGAACCAGCTGGCCCTGTGGTGCCAAAACAACAACCTCTTCCTCAACCTGGAGAAAACAAAGGAGATAGTTGTTGACTTCAGGAGAACCCACCATCGGCCCCCTCTCCCCCTGACCATCAACGGCGCTGCTGTGGAGCAGGTGACCAGCACCAAATTCCTTGGTGTGACCATCTCTGATGACCTCACCTGGAGAAACAACACCACCGCACTAGCGAGGAAAGACCAGCAGGGCCTGTTCTTCATCCGGAAGCTCAAGCGAGCCGGAGCATCACTCCCCATCATGCTGTCCTTTTATCGAGGCGCCACTGAGAGCATCCTCAGCAGCTGTATCACGCTGTGGTTTGGAAGCTGCACCGCCTCCAACCGCAAGAGCCTGCAGCACATAGTGAACTCTGCCCAGAGGATCATCTGTGCCTCGCTCCCCTCACTACAGGACATATACAACACCCGCCTCACCCGCAAAGCACTCAGCATTGTGGGTGACTCCACCCACCCCTCCAACAGCCTCTTCAGCCTCCTGACTTCAGAGAGAAGGTTACGCAGCTTCCGCTCGAGCTCCACCAGGCGGTCAGGATGCTGAACTCTCTCCCCTCCCTCCCTCTCTCCCCCTCTGTGACATCCCTCCCCTGAACTCTCCACCCTGCCTCCCACCTTTCCCCCCTGCCCCAAATGATCCTGGACTTTAACCAAGCGGCAAACTCTGGGGAACAGCCGGAACGCCAATACGGAAGTGCCACACACTGCAGTTCATACATGGGCCGCTAGGGACTGGCTGCAGAAAGGAGCAATTTCCATAGACCCCCATGTTAAAATGCCCAACTTTACAGCAGAAAAAAACATGTTTCTACCCATGGATGCAATAAATATTATTATCGATATAGTTAGATTCCACCTTCATGATTATGAATCTGTGAGTGAATTGTTTTCTAACACGACCCTTTTATTTATATTAGGTCTTAACGTTTTTGCATAAATAGGGCGTGGTCACTTTGATGGACACGTACATGCCTCACTGTCAGCTAACAGCAACTTGTCCACTCTGCTAGGCTACAACCATAGAGGCTACAACGTTAGTTAGTCATAGTACTGTACTTGACCCTTTAGCTTTAGCCGTGTTCGTGGTGATTGTGCCTTTTAGGGAATATTGTTACAAATACCAGACAATTAAAATGTCGTGCTGTGCGCTTGAATGTACTAACAGAACTTCCAAGAAGTCTAAATGATAATATTATACATGTTAACCACGTTCGCAGGTGTTTGTGTGCTTGGTAGCTTAGCTTGTTACTTATTAGCCAGCTAAGGACGTAACCCTTTATGCATACATATACATTTTAGTTTATGATTCAGCCTTGGGTAAGACTTTTATAGTCTATGGCTATGACGCCCATAATGCTAAACGGGAGCAAATGTTAATAGGGGACCCAATTATCCCAGTGGTGGCCGCCGGAGCTAACGGAGCCGCAGGGGGCTAGCTCCAGCCGGCGTCCCGGAGCTAGCCCACTGTGGCTCCGTTAGGTCCGGGCGGTGGAGTCCGTCTTTTCTCAACGTGTGAATGACAAGCATTAAGAATAACAAAATATAGCTAATTCTCTTGCAGATTGTCTCATTTGTAATGTAACGTTTATATAGGGGAACTACACTGTTAGCAGTAACTTGGTATGCATGTATTTCATGTTAGCTTCTTAGCCTGAGCTAGCTCTGTTTACATCCAGCTCGGTGGCAGCAGGTCCCGCCTCGGCTCCGCCTCTTTGGCCTTATTTGGAGCAGGCGGGATTAGACTCTGACGTCACAGTCGAGCCGTTAGTGGCCGACTCCGCCTACTAAGGGCTTCACGGCAACTCTGCAGAATCCTATGGGTGACGTCACGGACACTACGTCCATTTATATATACAGTCTATGACTTTAACCCACACACACACACACACACACACACACACACACACACACACACACACACACACACACACACACACACACACACACACACACACACACACACACACACACACACAACCTTCCCTCATCCAGCACCAGTCACTTTTCTGCCCATCTCCGCTGCTACTGCACTGAAACTGTACTTTGAACATTTTAAATATATTATTAACATTTTAAACTGTATACCCCTTATCTAGGCCCTTTCTGTTTTGTTTTATATATGTGGGAATGCGGGAAACGGTATCTCGAGATTTCTGGATGTATAACACGTGTAGTAATTTTGACAATAAAGCTGACTTTGACTTTAAGTTTTCAGATTTCAGAGTGTAAGATAGGTTTCGCTTTGGGCAAACTGCGTGCGCATAGCCCCCACTTCTCAATGGTAACGTTGGTGTGTATGTGGAAATTCCGCTTCGATTCTATTGGCTCTAACGGTTCAAAAGAGATTTCAATCATCAAAATCGACCAATGGGTTCCAGAGAACCGGCGAAAACGCCCATTTCCACCCAAATCACCTCAGAGGTGGAGTTTTTTTTTCTAAACCTCACTAAAATGGTCAAATGTCACTTGTTTTGCATCAATCTTGATACAGGGTACTTATTATATGTTGTACTTTGGATTCCTAAAGCTTTTAGTCTACTAACCCATCATCCAAGGTTAGTTTTCACTATAAGTAAAACAATTTTTTTGGACGGACACTATAATTTACAGTTTTTTACCATGTTCAATCTGAATTTTCTTTAAAATAAAAAATAAAAATATTGATTCTGACTTTTCTACATCCAACTCACAGGTTTATCATTACTTTGAGAACAAAGATTATTAATTTAACCCTTTTAGAAGATATGGTCATTTGTTCTGGGAATGTCATTTTCGAGCCTGAGACCTGAAAAACAGGCTTGGGGCTAAACAGGTTAATAAATAGTTGAACTTTGTTCAAATAGTTGTTTGGCTTTCCTGGAATTTTGAACACAACACATGTCTCTCTTCAACAGATGTGTTGCCTTATGTTTGCCAACTATCCCATTGTTGCAATGAGTTTCTAGCCAATTCCAGGAGATAAGCTTCTCAAGCCCCTCTCCCTTCTGACACACACCCACACACACACACACACACACACACACACACACACACACACACACACACACACACACACACACACACACACACACACACACACAAAACAGCATAAACAGATGTCACAGATAGCACAAATGTATGTTTAAACACGCTGAGCTGTGTCCTCCTGCCTTCTTGTACAAACACAAGCTGTGGAATACTGGGCAACACATACACAAGTGCTGTGTGGACTTCTGTACTTACATTTTAATACTTTAATCCCAGGGAGAAAATACATTTCCTGACAGTTGTTATTAGAATGAAATATATTAATATTTATGCAAACATACAGTAAATTGAAGTCAAAATGTGGAATTACAGTCCTTGTAGCTTCTGGCGTCTGAAGCCCAGGAACAAGGCAAATGATGAAGACATGGTGCAATCCTTTTTCGGCCCTTTAGCGCTTCCTTTCCAATTAGCCAGTGATTCTATATTGGCCATGATGAGAGGGGGGAGACATTCCTTTAACGATCCGTATTAAGCCGTTTCTCAAAGTCGAGGACGCTTTCTTGGTCCTTCCGAGTCAGGTCCTTCAGAGGCTCGGCAAGAATCCTTCCTAGCATTCGGAGAACGAAGAATGGGACAGGCTAGTAAGTGTGCAGGTGTGCGTCATATGCAAGGCCCGCCTTACATTGAGCGTGATTTGTTTGAAGACTCCTAACTGATTTGCGAAGATCGAAGATGTAACTGTATTTTGTAAAATGATCATCTCTCCAGGACAGAACCACTAAACTAACATAAAACGTTCTCCTTCTGTTTGCAGCCTTGAAAAAGTCCTGGAGGATAATCATAAAATCACCATCACGATCAATAATAACATGTGTATTCATATCATACTTGATGTCTGCGAACCTTTTTTACACATTGGTGCACATTGTAGCATAAACCACAAATATCAACAAAAGAGGCAAAGTCAATCATTATAATTAATTATTATTAATATATATTAATTATATTAATAATTAATATAATTAACAAGGATAATCTGGTGTTTTTTAGTCGATGAGATATCACTGTCAAATCAATCGACAGCAAGGAGAATACTTACTTCCGGGTGTACAATCCTCCGTTATCCAATGGGAATGGACGCTCACATTGCCTTTAAGGGCAGCCGACATGGACCGATGCGGTGCTTCCCTGAGCGCCAAATACCAGTATCAGTTGAAAGCACTTTGCGTCCGTTTATGAAGCTGAAGGAGCCTCGGTGCATCACTACTGGACGCCACGGGACCCTGACCAAGCGTCGCTCAGGGAGTGAGAGTGTGTTGGTTTTTGTAGACTGAGCCGGAAGTTAGCATTGCATGGGCACCCTCCACAAAAAACAATCCCATTTTTTACATTAGATTTCGGTATATTGCTGAAAATTAGCCATGTGACAAACACAAGTTTATGATAGTTAATACATATTTTGTTCAGCTGGATAATCTCCATACAATAACACAACTTTGTGATGACGAACTATCACAGTCGCATGGAAGCGCATCGCCATTTAGTCGTTTATTTTGTCACTTTAGTAACAGTTGATTTTAGGAGACCAGAGGCTTCAGACATTCATGAGTGTGGTATTTTTCAATTTTTGCCGTAGAACAAAACTTGAAAATCTCTTAAGCCTGTGTTAACCAACGTTTTTATTTCAGGCGTTTAACCAAAAAGACATTCAAAGAAATGTTTCTGTAGTTGCTATATACCAAAGGCTTAGATCAGGGGTGGGGAACCTCCGGCCCCCGAGCCGTATACGGCCCGCGAGACCATTTGGTACGGCCCTCGAGGTAATTTATAAACACACGCAAAAAAGAAAAAAATTAAAGAAATCTAGACCGCAAACAAATTAAACAAGCGAGTGCCTGTGTTTCCTGGCCAAGGTCAGGGTCCTTGAACACAACACGAGCCTAACGTGTCATCACGTGGTATATATCTCGTCCGGTCTCGTCTGACAGGGGTGTACCGGTGTAGTGCTGACGGAGAGCACCAGAACGCCGCTCCGGCACTTCCAAAAAGTGCAGTAGCCATAAGGAGCCGTACACATGCTGCAGTTTCTGCGTGGCTGTGTCTTTAGTTGAAAGCCCAGTGGCGATCTGTCATACTGATCATACAGTCAATAACTTTGTTGTTATTAGCATCTGGTTAGCTAGCTATGCTAACGAATATAAGAAGCTTTTTCTCCAACCAGTGAGGTAAAGGCACATCTTTATATGATCATTATAGTTATAAAACAATAAGAGAATAAAGTAAACAGGTATAAAATACTATATGACAGTAAAAAAAAGTTGTTATTAATAAACAAGAATACAGTTTGAAAGGAGAGTGATTTGTAAAATATCCATAAAGAAAAGTAAATCTGCTTCCAGTTCTGTTTCATCTGGATGTTGAGAGATGTATCCATAGATCTCTTCATGTTGCTCTCAAAGTGCACCAGATTGATGCTTTCAACTTCAATATTTAAAACAAATCTTCCCGGGGGAGCATGCCCCCGGACCCCCCTAGAGGAGGTTAGGTCCCCCCCCCCACTTAAATCATGTTCACATGGATAGGAAACTAAATACATTTTCACACACCTTGTGTCCATATCTTTCTGTGTTGGTGGTCATGCCACACACAGAGGAAAAGGTTCCCCCCCCCTGGCTTAGATACACCCTTCAAATAAATACTCCAAATTCACGTGTTGTCATACGTGTGAACAAAATAGTACGAGGTATCAGAGACTATTTTGACCTTATTATAACATGATTTCTGAATTATTGGCATGAAGTCTGACAACTTTATGAAACTTAAAGCATCGGTAAACCTGCTGTCAAAAAGAGCCGCTGTGATCCCCCTCTGTATAATGATGCATGATGAATTAGAAATCAATTCATCAATAATATTTGATTAATGTTATGGAAATCTTAGACCCAGTCAATACGGTGGAGATACACAAGTCAGAGTGATCAACAAATAAATGGTGAAACAAACAGAGTTGTCTTTCTGGTTATTTATTTGAATATTCAAAGACACAGGTCTCACAGAGTATAGGATAGTCTGCAGGAGTGTGCACAGTTCAATATAATAGCAAAGCTTATATACAGGAAAGGGCGGGAAGTTCAGAAATCTGTCTTCACACGGTCTCATTGTTATTAGACACCTGTCCTTGAGCTGTAGATAGTGTCTCAGAATAGGGAAGTTCTCGTGTGACTTTGTGTGAGTCTCAACCTAGTCTAACAATCAGCTATGTGGCCTTGAAGCGCTTGGGAATACAAACCCACAGTAGAGTATGAGAAGAAAACAGCACATCTCAGGAAATGAGAAGCATTTGGTTTAAGCATATAAGGATATAAGAAAAATGTCCACTACATTAATCCCACGAACATTTTTGATGGAAACGTGATGGAACAGTCCGGAAGCAATCGATGGAAAATGTGTTGTCAGATACTGTATATCCTGGTGCAGCCATGTTTTCTTAAAACATATTAATCTACATTGCTAACACCGTCAGCTCGTCCATCCCATTAGCCGTTGATGTTACGTTGCCTATGATGAGAGGGGGGGAAATAGTTTATATCTTCTTTTCTCCATAAATCTGGACCCAGCTCTCCTCTTCCATCTCTTCTTTTACCCAGCATCCTCTGTGTCCTTCTCCAGATTTCTGTGGGAATAGCCATTGTTCCAACAACCCTTGCTTGCCGGCTTTAGCACAGTTAGCTTCTCCCTGGTAGGCAGCCCAGGGGTTTTAAGATACAAACAAACTAAATCTTTCTCTAGAAGAACGTTCAGAGAGGGCCCAGCTTCATATGTTACGAGTAGAAGTTATTAACAGAGAAATAACAATCTAATAAGTTAGATGAAATAAGAAAAAACCAGGTAAACTGAACAAAAGAAAGTTGAGGCCACCGAAAAACCAGGCGGAATACTCTCCTTGTTTCAACAAGTCTGTTGTGGGCTACCTGTCCTTCCATAATGCCACGTTCCCAATTACCATATTGTTGGCTTGTAAGTGAGGAAATCGTTGTTATACTTTGTGGTCAGGTTGGCTGGAAAAGTTGAACATCCAGCAAATATCTTAAATCTTATAGTTTTTACCTTCTATTTCTTGAACTGAAATACTAAAGTCTTGTGGAGAATGCGGGAATCGATCCTGCTACCTCTCACATGCTAAGCGAGCGCTCTACCATTTGAGCTAATTCCCCTATACAAGAATACTCTTGTAGTACTTCAAAGTTGTTTTCTCCAACTCTCCTCCATGCCATTCCTTTCGAGGGCCTACACTCTGAATATTGACCTGGTTCTTACGTTTACTGGAAAACTGGTGAAAACAGGACGAGGTGGCCGAGTGGTTAAGGCGATGGGCTGCTAATCCATTGTGCTCTGCACGCGTGGGTTTGAATCCCATCCTCGTCAAAGTAAGGTTTAGTTCAATGAACCTGCTGGAATATGGCAAAAAGCCAGCGATTTTGGCTTCAGCACACCAGGGAAACTGAACAAAAGAAAGTTGAGGACACCGAAAAACCAGGCGGAATGCTCTCCTTGTTTCGACAAGTCAGTTGTGGGCTACCTGTCGTTTCATAATGCCACGTTCCCAATTACCATATTGTTGGCTTTTAAGTGAGGAAATCGTTGTTAGACTTTATGGTCTCGTTAACATTCCAAACCAGGTTGGCTGGAAAAATTGAACAGTATGAGTCTGATCATCCTGCAAATATCTTAAATCTTACAGTTTTTACCTTCTATTTCATGAACTGAAATACTAAAGTCTTGTGGAGAATGCAGGCATCAATCCCACTACCTCTCGCATGCTAAGCGAGCACTCTACCATTTGAGCTAATTCCCCTATACAACACTGCTCTTGTAGTACTTCTAAGTTGTTTTCTCCAACTCTCCTCCATGCCATTCCTTTCGAGGGCCTTCATAAACACTCTGAATCTTGACCTGGCTCTTACGTTTACTGGAAAACTGTTGAAAACAGGACGAGGTGGCCGAGTGGTTAAGGCGATGGACTGCTAATCAATTGTGCTCTGCACCCGTGGGTTCGAATCCCATCCTCGTTGTAGTAATGTTTAGTTCAATGAACCTGCTGCAATATGGCAAAAAGCCACCGATTTTGGCTTCAGCACACCAGGTAAACTGAACAAAAGAAAGTTGAGGCCACCGAAAAACCAGGCGGAATACTCTCCTTGTTTCAACAAGTCTGTTGTGGGCTACCTGTCCTTCCATAATGCCACGTTCCCAATTACCATATTGTTGGCTTGTAAGTGAGGAAATCGTTGTTATACTTTGTGGTCAGGTTGGCTGGAAAAGTTGAGCATCCAGCAAATATCTTAAATCTTATAGTTTTTACCTTCTATTTCTTGAACTGAAATACTAAAGTCTTGTGGACAATGCGGGAATCAATCCCACTACCTCTCGCATGCTAAGCGAGCACTCTACCATTTGAGCTAATTCCCCTATACAAGAATACTCTTATAGTACTTCAAAGTTGTTTTCTCCAACTCTCCTCCATGCCATTCCTTTCGAGGGCCTACACTCTGAATCTTGGCCGAGGTGGCCGAGTGGTTAAGGCGATGGACTGCTAATCCATTGTGCTCTGTGGGTTTGAATCCCATCCTCGTCGAAGTAAGGTTTAGTTCAATGAACCTGCTGGAATATGGCAAAAAGCCAGCGATTTTGGCTTCAGCACACCAGGTAAACTGAACAAAATACAGTTGAGGCCACCGAAAAACCAGGCGGAATGCTCTCCTTGTTTCGACAAGTCAGTTGTGGGCTACCTGTCCTTCCATAATGCCACCTTCCCAATTACCATATTGTTGGCTTTTAAGTGAGGAAATCGTTGTTAGACTTTATGGTCTCGTTAACATTCCAAACCAGGTTGGCTGGAAAAATTGAACAGTATGAGTCTGATCATCCAGAAAATATCTTAAATCTTACAATTTTTACCTTCTATTTCATGAACTGAAATACTAAAGTCTTGTGGAGAATGCAGGCATCAATCCCGCTACCTCTCGCATGCTAAGCAAGCGCTCTACCATTTGAGCTAATTCCCCTATACAACAATGCTCTTGTAGTACTTCTAAGTTGTTTTCTCCAACTCTCCTCCATGCCATTCCTTTCGAGGGCCTACACTCTGAATCTTGACCTGGCTCTTACGTTTACTGGAAAACTGTTGAAAACAGGACAAGGTGGCCGAGTGGTTAAGGCGATGGACTGCTAATCCATTGTGCTCTGCATGCGTGGGTTTGAATCCCATCCTTGTTGTAGTAAGGTTTAGTTCAATGAACCTCCTGCAATATGGCAAAAAGCCAGTGATTTTGGCTTCAGCACACCAGGTAAACTGAACAAAAGAAAGTTGAGGCCACCAAAAAACCAAGCGGAATACTCTGCTTGTTTCGACAAGTCAGTTGTTGGCTACCTGTCCTTCCATAATGCCACGTTCCCAATTACCATATTGTTGGATTTTAAGTGAGGAAATTGTTGTTAGACTTTGTGGTCTCGCTATCAGGTTGGCTGGAAAAGTTGAACATCCAGAAAATATCTTAATTCTTATAGTTTTTAGCTTCGATTTCTTGAACTGAAATACTAAAGTCTTGTGGAGAATGCAGGCATCGATCCCACTACCTCTCGCATGCTAAGCGAGCGCTCTACCATTTGAGCTAATTCCCCTATACAAGAATGCTCTTGTGGTACTTCTAAGTTGTTTTCTCCAACTCTCCTCCATGCCATTCCTTTCGAGGGCCTACATAAACACTCTGAATCTTGACCTGGCTCTTACGTTTACTGGAAAACTGTTGAAAACAGGACGAGGTGGCCGAGTGGTTAAGGCGATGGACTGCTAATCCATTGTGCTCTGCACGCGTGGGTTTGAATCCCATCGTCGTAGTAAGGTTTAGTTCAATGAACCTCCTGCAATATGGCAAAAAGCCAGTGATTTTGGCTTCAGCACACCAGGTAAACTGAACAAAAGAAAGTTGAGGCCACCGAAAAACCAAGCGGAATACTCTGCTTGTATTCGACAAGTCAGTTGTTGGCTACCTGTCCTTCCATAATGCCACGTTCCCAATTACCATATTGTTGGCTTTTAAGTGAGGAAATCGTTGTTAGACTTTATGGTCTCGTTAACATTCCAAACCAGGTTGGCTGGAAAAGTTGAACAGTATGAGTCTGATCATCCAGAAAATATCTTAAATCTTACAATTTTTACCTTCTATTTCATGAACTGAAATACTAAAGTCTTGTGGAGAATGCAGGCATCGATCCAGCTACCTCTCGCATGCTAAGCGAGCACTCTACCATTTGAGCTAATTCCCCTATACAACACTGCTCTTGTAGTACTTCTAAGTTGTTTTCTCCAACTCTCCTCCATGCCATTCCTTTCGAGGGCCTACACTCTGAATCTTGACCTGGCTCTTACATTTACTGGAAAACTGTTGAAAACAGGACGAGGTGGCCGAGTGGTTAAGGCGATGGACTGCTAATCCATTGTGCTCTGCACGCGTGGGTTTGAATCCCATCCTTGTCGTAGTAAGGTTTAGTTCAATGAACCTCCTGCAATATGGCAAAAAGCCAGTGATTTCAGCTTCAGCACACCAGGTAAACTGAACAAAAGAAAGTTGAGGCCACTGAAAAACCAAGCGGAATACTCTGCTTGTTTCGACAAGTCAGTTGTTGGCTACCTGTCCTTCCATAATGCCACGTTCCCAATTACCATATTGTTGGATTTTAAGTGAGGAAATTGTTGTTAGACTTTGTGGTCTCGTTAACATTCCAAACCAGGTTGGCTGGAAAAGTTGAACAGTATGAGTCTGATCATCCAGAAAATATCTTAAATCTTACAGTTTTTACCTTCTATTTCATGAACTGAAATACTAAAGTCTTGTGGAGAATGCAGGCATCGATCCCGCTACCTCTCGCATGCTAAGCGAGCACTCTACCATTTGAGCTAATTCCCCTATACAACAATGCTCTTGTAGTACTTCTAAGTTGTTTTCTCCAACTCTCCTCCATGCCATTCCTTTCGAGGGCCTACACTCTGAATCTTGACCTGGCTCTTACGTTTACTGGAAAACTGCTTGAAAACAGGACGAGGTGGCCGAGTGGTTAAGGCGATGGACTGCTAATCCATTGTGCTCTGCACGCGTGGGTTTGAATCCCATCCTTGTCGTAGTAAGGTTTAGTTCAATGAACCTCCTGCAATATGGCAAAAAGCCAGTGATTTCAGCTTCAGCACACCAGGTAAACTGAACAAAAGAAAGTTGAGGCCACCGAAAAACCAAGGCGGAATGCTCTCCTTGTTTCGACAAGTCAGTTGTGGGCTACCTGTCCTTCCATAATGTCACGTTCCCAATTACCATATTGTTGGATTTTAAGTGAGGAAATCGTTGTTAGACTTTGTGGTCTCGCTATCAGGTTGGCTGGAAAAGGTTGAACATCCAGAAAATATCTTAATTCTTATAGTTTTTACCTTCTATTTCTTGAACTGAAATACTAAAGTCTTGTGGAGAATGCAGGCATCGATCCCACTACCTCTCGCATGCTAAGCGAGCACTCTACCATTTGAGCTAATTCCCCTATACAAGCACTGCTCTTGTGGTACTTCTAAGTTGTTTTCTCCAACTCTCCTCCATGCCATTCCTTTCGAGGGCCTACACTCTGAATCTTGACCTGGCTCTTACGTTTACTGGAAAACTGCTGAAAACAGGACGAGGTGGCCGAGTGGTTAAGGCGATGGACTGCTAATCCATTGTGCTCTGCACGCGTGGGTTCGAATCCCATCCTTGTCGTAGTAAGGTTTAGTTCAGTGAACCTGCTGCAATATGGCAAAATGCCAGCAATTTTGGCTTCAGCACACCAGGTACACTGAACAAAATACAGTTGAGGCCACCGAAAAACCAGGCGGAATGCTCTCCTTGTTTCGACAAGTCAGTTGTGGGCTACCTGTCCTTCCATAATGTCACGTTCCCAATTACCATATTGTTGGATTTTAAGTGAGGAAATCGTTGTTAGACTTTGTGGTCTCGCTATCAGGTTGGCTGGAAAAGTTGAACATCCAGAAAATATCTTAATTCTTATAGTTTTTACCTTCTATTTCTTGAACTGAAATACTAAAGTCTTGTGGAGAATGCGGGCATCGATCCCACTACCTCTCGCATGCTAAGCGAGCGCTCTACCATTTGAGCTAATTCCCCTATACAACACTGCTCTTGTAGTACTTCTAAGTTGTTTTCTCCAACTCTCCTCCATGCCATTCCTTTCGAGGGCCTTCATAAACACTCTGAATCTTGACCTGGCTCTTACGTTTACTGGAAAACTGTTGAAAACAGGACGAGGTGGCCGAGTGGTTAAGGCGATGGACTGCTAATCCATTGTGCTCTGCATGCGTGGGTTCGAATCCCATCCTCGTCGTAGTAAGGTTTAGTTCAGTGAACCTGCTGCA